>CABHPH010133629.1:0-26177 GCA_902168325.1 Peromyscus nudipes
TTTTTTTGGCTGGCATGGACTGCTCCTGATCTTATGACTGGTGTGGCCTTCAACTGAGTGTAGTTAACCTTCAACTGAGTGGTAGATATTCTTCCATATGGTATGTAATATCTACCCCTAGTTCCCCTCCATCTCTCCAACTTCTCCATATCTCCCTAACATACACTTTCCCATGTCTTTTTATGTGGCTGTACATTTTGTTAACGCACTAAAATGAGACGATTCTGCCCAGATATGCTGTCATGTTAATCAATTACTATAAAACTGTAGTTTACTTGTAGTGAAAACAATTAAAATAAATAAGTAGTTTTCAATTATGCAGTATATTGTAAGTATAGCCAGTGATTGTGGAATAGATGTTTTGAACTCATGCCTCTCATTTTGTATTCTTATTGTATTTTATTTATTTATTTTGTGACCATACAGGTGTGGTGTGTGGTGTGTGTGTGTGTGTGTGTAAATGCATGTGTCACAGAGTATATGTGGAGGCCAGAGGACAGCTTCTGGGAGTTGGTTCTCTATCTCTACCTTTTGGGTCCAGGAATGGAATGCAGGCTATCAAGCTTATGGCAGTCACCTTTATCCACTAAGCCACCTTGTTAACATATTTTGTATTCTTCATCCGTATATTCTGAGGCCCTCCAATACTCCACTCTTTGTTATTTATGAGTAGGATGATAATAATACAAAATTATTAATCTAAGACACAAATAATTAAATATAGTTTGTTTCCCACTGAGTGTTCTCTAATATGGCTCTCTTTCCTCCCTGGATTCTCATTGACTTATTTAAAAAAAAATCTTATTTAGAAATAGACTTGCCTTGAGCACATGATCCTCCCATCTCTACCACTTCAGTTTTGGGAATACAAGGATGTACCACTTTACCCAACAGGTTTTCATTCTTAATGTGTTCTATGGCTGGAGATATGCTATTCCAGACTCTTACAGCTTCTTAATAGTTTCCTTAAAAACTTCCAATTTGGTTCATGAATTTTATTTATGCAACAGGTTCTAACATGCATAATCTTTTGCTTTGGGAATTTGAAAATCCAAGTAAAGGTGTTAGCACCTTTATTTCTTTCTGAAGCTTGTACACAGTAGTACTCTGTGTCAATGTGTGGTTTTCATCTGTGTACCTATTCCTAGTACTCTCTTTTTGAAGACACCAATCATATTGAATCAAGACATACTATGACATCATTTTGAAAAAGTATCTTTCTACAGACCCTATTTACAAGTTTAATTGTACTTTGTAGTATAGCTAAAACTTCAAAATATGAATCTGGGCAAAGTACATTCCACTCAAAGTTAGATTTAAATCTGGGACTCCAGAGCTCAAGGCAATTCTTATTTCTACATCCAAAAAAACTAGATGGTGCTTTGTCCATTGGTGATGTCTGCGTTCTAGGTCTTGGGTGTGATTCCACCATATCTCCTGTGATGTAAAGCCAAAATTACTAGCTGCTCTTCAATTTGCTTCCTCCCCCTTCTTACCAAGGATATTAATCTACACATGTTGGAATCTTACAGCTGAGTTCTGGCTAGAAGAATATGGTGAAAATGATAAATATGTTTAGACTTGACCTAGAGGTATCACCACAATTGTACAGTATCCTTATCCTTGTTGCCTGGTGCTGGACTGACAAGGAGCTTCATTACCACGATTTTCTAAATACTTCACAAACTAAGTCCTTCCCCTTAAAGTTACAGAACTCAAAATGAACAGTGATTCTGAGACACTGAAATATACTAATTTATATTACAATGCACAGCTTTAGCCTTCCTAAAGCGAGGAAAATAAAGTAGTCACAAAGTATCCAGAGAAAAATAAAACACCCCAGAAATCACAAAATATATCCAACTAAGGCATCATCCAGAAAACCTAGGATTTGTTAAAACATGGAACTTTATTTTATTTATCCAAATATGGATATGATACAATATGGACTTGAGAATTCTTGGATTTTATAAAATCTTATTTTGTCCCCAGGATTTAGAAAGAGAAATATAATAATGGACATTGAAAAATTAAACAAAATTCCTAGTTTACTTAATATCAATTTAAATTTGAATTGACCTAAGAGGATCAAAACCACTTTCTGATCATAGAGCACTTAAAGTCCTTGGTGAAAAATAATTTGTTTCCTAAAGTTTATTAATCAAAATCCTCAATTTCCTGGCATTTTAAAACACAGAGCACCATTTCTTTAGTATTTTCTAGGCTTCCGTGGATTTGCTTTTAATCTCAAAAGCCATTTTTCATATTGTTTTTGTTGCTCTTTTGTATATATTGTTTCTTGCAAGATGTAATACATGTATTTGAAATTATGACACACAGGAGAAAAATATATACAATGATTTTGCTCTTACGTAAAGACAAAACAAAAAAAATTCTGCATCAGAGTAAAAGATAAATTACCAGTGAGGAAAAAAAAAAGCTGGTTTAGAGATGCCAATAAAGGAAAGAAGAGCTCTCTCATCACCATGAAATAGAAAGAGAATTCACAGAACTCAAGAAAAAAGTTATGAAAAAGATCTTTCCACAATTTCTAGTTATGATGGGATGTTTTTAGTGCTAGAACAAAGTTTAATATATATGGTACAAGCATTTCTTTGGAATAAATATCAGCTTGAATTTTTGAGTTCTCATATAAACTGTGTATTCAAATTATTTAATTCTCTTCAGAAAATTCATAATGTAATGAAATGTTAAGTACAAATATATTTTTACGTTAAACTAAAATTCTTACCCTCTCTAGTATCTGTTTTTTCAAGTAGTGGCTAAATTGATCAGATCTCTTGGGAGATATTGTATGATTTTGTTGAAAAGAAAGTTTTGCAAATGCTGAGCATTGGTAATGTGCTGCAACTTTCTGTTTCATGTTTCATGAATTAATCATATTTGTCCATTTGTGTACATCATTGATGAAAGGTCCATGACTTAATTCTAGGAACAGTAACTGGTTTGTTTTTTTGATAAATAAAATAATTTGGTCAAATTTTTTGATATCAAAACCACTCATTTACCTTCCACACAACATACAAAGAAGGAAACTAGAGTGAGTCTCCTACCTCAAAGAAGAAAGGGAGGAAGGAATGGAGAAACGACATAAAATATTTGAAATAGAATTCCTCACATTTCTGGAACTCATCCTCAAAAGTTAGGAAACAAGAAAGAGGCTGTAACATTGGAGGCTCTCCAGGCAGTGATTAATAAAGTGTGGAAATCACTGTGCCCTGTGATTTGAGATGGTTCAGACACAACAAAGTTGCTAGAGTAGGAACCGTGGAATATGAGAATGGAGAGAGGTATGCAGCAGACTACCACAGAGCACTGGAATAATGGCTCCATCATATGTTCAGCAGTACACCTGTCAGCACATACACACAGAGACGTATCTAAGAACACAGAAGAACCACTGGAAACAATATTAAGAACAATGAGACCCGATATTTACAGAGGACCAGGAATAGTGCTTAATGCTATCAGTTAAATTGGAAAACCTCAATTCATGGAGTCTAGGTAAAATATTCAGAATTATCTTTGAAAAATAACCATATACTAAAAAGTGCAAATCCATGATTACCTAAGAAATATCAAAAGTAATATCAATGTATTTCTAAGTAGCCAAACTGGGGTCCAAAACAAAGCAGAATTTATAGTAGAACAAAAATGAAGATCAACACAGTGAGTAAAATGCCTTGTATGTGAAGAATAGTAGTCATTCAGATAAGGGGGGGGGTGAAAGTTGAACTCATAATAAATACCACTATGCCTCCAAACAAACACAGCACTGGCGTGGTGCTAGACTAAGCAGACAGTGGTATTAAAGGCATTATGAATCACTTCATGTATTCAAAAAGTTAAGCGAAGACATGGAACGCATCACAAAGCCCAGGCTGAACTGCTATGATTTAAATGTGCTATGTAAAAAACTAAAGAACTCAAAAAATTAAACACCCCCCAAAACACAAGCAATCCATTCAATAAGTAGACAAATGAATTTAAAAAAAGACAGTTCTCAAAGGAATAAATAAAAACAACCAATAAAAGTATGAAAAATATTCCACCCCTTTAGACATCCATGAAATTTAAATCAAAACTACCTTGAGATAATCAGGATGTATTATACGGGAGAAATGATGTCAGAGCTTATGAAAACCTTCCTGATAGTCTTTTATTACTTTCTCCTTCACTTTGGATAGATGTAATTGTTCTAACTTTAAATTTATGAATGCGTTGCTTTCAATAACTAATGACTATTAATTGTATCCAAATCACAAATGTGCATTCATTGTGCCGAATGGTTCCTTTATAATCTTCTTGTGCCTACATATCATGTATTTTGTGCTATTCATATCCCCATTACCCTTTCCTTCCTTCCGCCTTTCCATTCCAATCCGTACAAAGGTCTTTTCCCAAAATGTCTGTTCTCTGCTTCCAGCCAGTTTTAAAGCCCAGATGCTGAATGAGAAAGGATAAATGTGATATTTTGCTTTCCATGCCTGGCTATTTTTCAGTTAACATGATGATCTCCAGTTCCATCCATTTCCTAGTAAATGATATACTTTTGTTCTTTTAGTTGCATTGAAGAAAAATTAAAAGGCATACCACAATCAAATTGTTCAGCATTGGCAGCAGGAGGTAAACACATGGGATACATAGGAACCAATGTAAGAATGTCAATGGATGACTCCAGAAACAATGAGATTAAGATGGCAGTGGACAGAGGTCTCAGGATGATGAAAAATCAGACAAACAGGACACTAGTAGGTCTACAGATATGAACTGATAAAATCTTAAGAACAAAAATGATACCAAATCAAAATATGAGCTTGCAAAGATCATAATATTTTACACATGGATAAATATGGGAATACATGATGTTTTATATTTTATAAACTACATTATATACATAATGTATTCATATGGGTGTATGAGAGTGTGTAAAATAGGTGGTATATGTGTTTGTTCACATGTTTGTGCACATGTAGTGTGTGTGTGTGTGTGTGTGTGTGTGTGTGTGTGTGTGTTCAAACCAGAGAAGGATATTAGGTGTCCTGCTCTACCATTCTAAAATAATGTTTCTCACAGATTCTGGGACCAGTCTGGTCACCAGGAACTCCTAGGGGTCCTCTTCTCTCAACCATGTGTAGTTCTGGGGCTGTAGGTGCACATGTGACTATGCCTGGCTTTTTATGCTACTGAGGGGGATTTGAACTTATATTCTTAAGCTTTGCAACTTGTTACCTACCCAATCATCTCCCCATCACCTTCATTATATTTCTGACTACTCAAAATAGTAAACCAGACTTTATAATGTATAAAAATAAAAGTCATGAGAGCTATAGCAGAAACCTGTTTGTGATAAAACCAGTGTGTGTTGTGAAGTACTTAGTACCATGAAGTGTTATATTACCACATCATGGCAGATTGCAAGACTAACCATACATACTATAAACACTGAAGCAAAAAATAAAATGTCATTGAGCAAATAATGTTTAATAGACCCATATGGTGATTGGATTTATTTAAAAAAAAAAGATAAAATGAAATTATAAAAATTTCTCAGTCCTAAACAGACTGAGAAAAAAGAAATAAAGAATACTAGAATACAAAATACTCATTATCCAGGGTTGGGGATTTAGCTCAGTGGTAGAGCGCTTGCCTAGCAAGTGCAAGGCCCTGGGTTCGGTCCTTAGCTCCAGAAAAAAAAAAAGGGAAAAAAATACTCATTATCCAAACATTCTGATTAGAAGGCAGATAATTTCAAGATAGGCATAAAAAATGGACTTACATCTTAAATAAAAATAACGTCATCATGAATATATACAGTAAATCTCAAGGAAATTTAACACACATTGTTACATGTCCAAAATTTAAAAGCTATGTGCTAATAAGCACATAAGAGAAGGAGAATATTTAACAGTATTAGTGTTTGTTTTTATACAAGGTCATATAATAGCCAGGGATAAAGGCTGACTATGAACTCAGCATCCCCCAGCTGCAGGCTCTTAAGTGCTCATGTCAGGTGGCAAAGTACATATCACCAACTAGAAGGGCTTTGAAGATGGCCCACGCCTCATTATTAGCAGCTTGTAAAACCAAGAAGATACACAGGACTTTGATTACTGGTCAAAGCATGGGATCTGTGAGTCATATCTCTGTCTGTGTACAGACCCGACATTCTAAACTGCCCCAGAATTCAACTTGTTGTGATTTAATGTAGGGTTTGGTTTTTTTTTTTTTTTTTTTTGTAAAGAAGAAAGGCATACTATTGTCCACTTCTCTAAGAGATAACTCAGATGGATCTTCCAATTACCTGGATAGGAAGCCCCCTCAGGGAACCTGTCTAACTGTGGAACATTTTAGAAATGGTCTCGACTCCACATAAAATGTAGGCTGATACCATGGTCCCTCTTGCCGTTGCTGACCCTCACCTTTTGAGAATGTACATCACACAGTTGTCCCTTTAGCTCTTGTCTATTCTCAGAGTCCCTCCTGTGAACCCGACATAATGATCTCTCATGCCACTGTCCACTCTCAGTCCTGACAGTATTTTCTTCTGTAATGGTCTCTTTTACAATAGTTTATGCTCACTCCTGAGAGTGTCCGTAAGTTACCTTATAATAAATTGCAAATGGCTTCTCTGTGTGTCATTTTAATTATTTTGATGGAGATAGCAAAGACCAGAGAGCAAAGGGGAGAGAACTAGAGCCCAGAAACCCCGGGATTACAGGTGTTTGTCATTGTGCACAAGTATTAGACATTTTTAAATGGCAAAAAAGTTTTGCAAAACTGATATATCTATATCTATATCATATGTATATTCATAAATATATAAAAAGTAAAATGCAACTAGACCAGTAGTTTTATATATATCACATATATTTTTAATATGCATATTTTCATATATATATTATGAAAAGTAAAATGCAGCCAGACCAGTAATTTTTCAGTCCATTCTACCCTTTGGAATTTGTCTTAAAAAAGTAATCTATGTCCATAAAAATACACATCCATGAGTAAATACACTGGCCTTTTTTGTAAGATATTCTATCAGAATGACTGACTAGAAAATACCAGCGGAACAAATAATGAGCGTTCAGATAATGTGAACTGCTCAGTCCATCTCAGAAGAAAAGAAACTGGTACAAGGAGAGGATGGTACATTTAAGGCAATAAAAATGGCTTTTGGAAGGACATGAAGTGGAATGGAGTAGGAGATATTTGAGAAATAGGGGAAATGTGGGAAAGACCAATAGAAAAGAAAAAAAAAAACAAGTTTCCTGAGATAGTGCCATAATGATAAGAGATAAATCTGGAGTCATGCATACCAAAGCACATCATTTAAAAATTTTAAGAATTCTGGGAAACATGAGAGGTTTTATTCAGTCAAATAATGAACACCTGTTTGTAGGCTGTGCAGTAGCATTTGTATTGTCTCTTATTATATATCTGCTCTGTATTATGTTTATGACATGTTTATAGGTTACTGAATATATAGAAAGTATGTTCTTACATGTGTGTATTTTGGTAGTTACTTTATAAATGAATCGTAACATATCAAAAGAGTACTGAAATGGAATATTCAAGAGCAGTTGCGTATGTAGTTTGTTTCGTTTTAGACAGGTTCTCTCTAGGTAGGCAAGACTGGACCTGAACTCACATTCCTCCCACAGCTTCTTAACACCTGTTTGAAGAGTATTTGGGGGGGGCAGTAAAGATAAATGATATATTCACTGGGTCCTGGAAAATGATATTTTTGGAATATGAATTGATTAAGAGATGCTGAGTAATATGAATGGACAGGACTGTGGAGAAAGTTGGAAGTGAAGAAAGTTTCCTGTGAATTCAAAGGTCTGAGCAGAAGAGGAAAGATAGACTCTGTACGCAAGGGTAGATGGTATTCAGTTCAGGACACTCAGCCTGAGATGGCGTTTGTGATGTAACTGAAGATGATTCATTGATTTTTGGACACATAGGGCTGAACTCAGTAGACTGACCTGGACTATTGAGCGAGATGTAAGACATGTCCACAATAGAGATAAGTGAAAGAATTGGGGATGAATCACACCAAAGGAAGTAAGGTACAAGAAGAGAAAGCCAGGGAAACATGTGAAGGGATTTCCAGATTTATAACTGATTCGAGGCAGAAGAATATGCAATAGTCATTTAACCACATCCTGCCCATGGACACGGCAGTTGTTTTCATTTTGAGCTACTATGATCACATGCACATAAATTTTAAATGCATTGGTTTGCAGGTGTGCCGTCATCTTCGCTGGCTACTCTCCCAGAAGTGAGATTGGTGAGCAAATGTATAATTTGCTCTTTAATTTTGTTAGATAATATAAGATTGCTTTCTATCTGTAGCATTTTCAACTTCTTCCGGTAGTATTTGAGACTGCCTGCCTTACCACAGATTTACCAAACAACTATTTTCCCAAGATCCAAGGCAAAGTACAACATTTTACTGCAGTTGTATTTTTTTACATCTTTCCAATTAATTAGCACAAGCAAAGATTTTTTAACATAGCTTTTACATTTTTAATAGAAAATTCTTGTTCATTACTTTTGCCCCCTTTTCTATTGTGTTTTTATTATTTCTCTTTCTACTTCTAGCAAGTCTCTTTTTTCATTCCATCTACAGCTTTCATTACATAAATTTATACACGTGGCCTTTTACTAATCTACCTTGTGTTGCAGGGTTGCCTGTCTCTGGAGTTATCTTCAGTCCCGCCCAAGGCCTACAGCCACTCAGACTCAAATAAACACACAGATGCTTATATTATTTAAACTGTTTGGCCTAATGGCTCAGGCTTCTTGCTATCCAGTTCTATATCTTAAATTAACCCATTTCTATCCATCTGTAAGTTGCCACGTGGCTTGTGGCTTACCGGACTTTCACATCATGCTTCCTCTGTGTCTGGCTGGCGACTCCTGACTCAGCCTTCCTGTTCCCAGCATTCTCCTCTCTCTTTGTGCTGCCTATACTTCCTGCCTGGCTACTGGCCAGTCAGCATTTTATTTATCAACCAATCAGAGCAACGCATTCACAGCATACAGAACATATCCACAGCAGTTGCCAGCCATGAACCTTGATATACTTTGACTCTCCTATGCTGCCAAAATACAAAACACTTTGTTTTTGTTCTGATCATGTGTGGCCAACAAAATATGAGGTAGAAGTTTCTTGGGTGGCTTCTGGAAAACCTTGTTGTAGTTGTTGTTGGGGAAAGGAATTAGGATTTTGCACCTACTAGACAGATACTTGTGGCTTAACAGGGCACATTTATTTGTCCTCTGTGGTTTGGCAAGGGGTTTTCTTTCTCTTGGTTTAGTCTGGACAGGCAGACATGATTTGAAATATTGTTGGTGCCATAGACTTAACAAAGGTGGGAAGACACTTTTACTGACTATGGAAACTTCTGCTTGAAAAGTCTACACGTTACCATACTTACTTACGTTTCTCTGGTAAATGCTTTTTGCATGCCCAACATGGTCAAAGTGCTTGCAAAGGATAAACTTGCATCATTTCATATAATTTGTAATTAAGATGTTGCAAAATTCAAATTTAAGTTCTTACTGAAGTAATCTTTTCCATTTTTTTTTTCATTCTCAGGTTGTACCCACTTTGGAACACAACCCTGAACCTAGGGGCACTTTGAGCTTTTTCTTTTAATGAGGACTGAGCTGTAATAGCTGTCAGTCTAGTGTCATGAGCTTGTCAAGGATCTGATTGGCTTCTCGGCCTCTTTAATAATGCCTTTGGGTAAAAGTGACCCTCCAGACCCCATCTTCTTCTGTTTCTCTATTCCCGTATATCTTTGTCCTTTCATTTTTTTTAGTTATTCATTTTTTTCAGGCAATGTTTTTTAATGTTTCTTGCTCATTTCCTGCTGACAGTTATGACCATGCTTTGAACTGTTTGACCCATTTATGAAATTTGACAAACATGATAAAGAACTATGAAGCACATAGTGTTTGATTTTTTTGATCCCTACTTTTATATTTTCTAATACAGATGTAGGTGTGGAATTAAGAGCTATCTAGTGAGCTTGAAAATAAAAACTGCAGACGTATTCATCAAACCACGTTGTAGGCATTCAAAATAAATTGATATTTCTGGTGTCACCCTGGTATTTCCACAAACTACTTAAACTTCCTATTTCTCAACTTGTTAGAAATACTCACAAATTGAACTAATTTAGTATTAATAAATTCTTAAGGATATGAGTGTGTCTTCCACTAGTGAGGATAAGGACCCTTTGTGGACACTAGCATGTAGAGAATACAAGATTGATGAGCCTTTAAAAATTTAATGAAAGAAACAGTATTTTCCCCTTACTTACTGAAAAATAAACAAACAAAAAGTTCAGAATTTGTTCTCCCTTGAGAAATATGTTGACCTATTTAAGACCAACAAATGAGAAGCACCATTCAAGTACAAAGTATAGCACTGTGATCAAATGAGCAATTTAATTTCCATAAATCCAAACCCATACATAAACCAGCAACTTGATCTTCTGGCCCAGAATACATTCAAGGCATTTGCTGTGGAGCTAAATTGAAAGTCTTTCATTTTACTTCTTTCTTGTAATTGCCTGGGCACTAAATGTGGCTTTATGGTAAAGGCTAAGAATTAACTTTGGATGCCCAGTCAGTGATTACATAAAGGATTAGCCTTTCCTATTCTGTGTGTATTGATGCTCTGATTTCCAGGGTCAACTTACTAATATAACCCCAACTGTTAGCGCCTGTGCTCTCTTGGTGCATTGCTCTATTTTTATGAAAGAATTAATAAAGCCTATAAAATATGAGGAACACAAGGCTGTCACCAGATATTGATCCACAGCCAGATTTCTACTGGTGACATTAAATTAAATTTCATCTCTCCTCATTGTGAGTCTGGACAGGGGAGTAATAAATAATACTCACCCTTCTTCTAGGCATAGTTTTAGCTTTACATCAAAATAAATTCAATGATAACTTATGTACTTTTTATTCCACACCATGGACATTTTTATAGAAATTCAAATATAGCTCTTAGCCACTGTCCTTCTTTCGCTATCTCACCAAGCATGGCATCAAATCAAGAAGGATTTAACATTTCATGCCTTCCTCTTCTTCAGTTAAATATAAATAATGGTATAGCTAAGCCCTAAGACAATGCAACGTCGTGTATGTTAACCCTTCCATTTCAGCTAGCACATACAGAAGATTAACAAAAATAACAGTCTAAATCTGCATGTTAATAGTCATGTATGTGTGAGTAGGATAGGGAGAGAACAGTGGAAGAAAAAAATCCAGCATTCCTATCTTCTACTTTGTGTAGCTTGTTTACAGCTTCTTGCATCACTACCAAACAAATACACCCAGGACTGTCTACAGAATGCTTAAAAGATGACCACAAAAGGAATACAAGAAACAACACTTGTCCTGATCTCTCTGTTCTAATATAGCAAAATATCTGAGACTAGACTGTAACTAAACCAAACCAGCTTATAACCAAACCAAACCAAACCAAACCAAGCAAAACAAAACCAATCTTTTTTTTTTTTTTACACAGGTCTGGGGGCTAGAAAGTTGAAGATCAAGTAAATGGCAGGTCCAGTGTTAATTCACCTCACAGCAACTACTGCACACAGCAGAGGGATGGGAAAGCCGGTGTGCCCAGCTAGATCCCTTCAGCTCTTTGGGAAGATCCCTAATAGCATACGTGCATCTCTTCCTTCATGTCTGAATCTTTGGGTTTCAAGTTTCAGTATAGATTTTGGAGGGCCATACATGATTCAAATTGTAGCCTGGGCTGACCCTAAGTCATTCACCAAATTTCTGTCCATGGATTAAGATGAAACTTCTAAAGTGTGACAACTAAGGTGGAAACCTGGAAGTATTTTTTCTATATTTTCTGTATTTTCCTATATTTCAACTCACTTTCTTTGATTGTTCCTTCACAGTGCTTTATCCATATATTTCTCAAATTTGTCTTTCCACGTTGGATTTTCAAACATTTTTTTGTTTTTTACCTTCCTCTGCATTATTCATCTAAATAAGAATTTCTTTGTATTTATGACATAGAATATCCCTATTAGCAAATAATTCCCAGATTCATTTATGTACCCCAGGTCTCTCTTTTCAGCACTCTCTTAGACCTGCTTCCTTTTATTATTCTGATGTATCTCACAGGTAACTCACATTAGAGGTGTCTGAACCACAAAACAATACAGGCCATTGCTACTGGTCTAGGCTGCCCACCAGAACTTGATGGTAAGAACCTACGCCTGAAGACATCATACACTTTGGTCACAGGACATGGAGAAATCAAGTTCATACAGACCAGGTAACTTCCTACCTTCTGGGGCTAATTTTCACAGTACCAAAAGGCATTCTGTAGGCTGCTGGGAAACAAAGAATAGAAAAAAAAAACACAAGAAAACAAAGACAAGGGAGGTGAGAACCCTGTGAGCCACAACACTTGCTGCGTGGTAAGATAGGTTGGGTGCTATAGTAGCAAAAGTTTTGTAGAGATAACCTTTCTGATTGGATTTAAGAATGGTTCCACAGGGAGAGACACATGGATAGTTCTAATCTGATCAAGAATCTTTGACTGGGGAGCTGGTAGGTCCCAGGGACAGACCTACTCTTTTTATTATGCCAAATGGAAATAATATAAAACTGCCCTCTAAATTCATATTGCTATTTCCGAAGATCAGAGCAGCTCTCAGATCTTATCAGAGAGTTTTGTTTGTTTTGCGAAGTGGTTGGTGTTCAACACAGAAACAAACAACTGGTTAAAGTGCAGAGTGTCAGTAAAATGTTCAGCCAGAAATGGGACATTTACATCTCCCCTCTCTCCAAGGCAAGGAAACCAGCTGCAAAGAGGAGGTGGGATGATTATAACAACCAGAAGGCACATAGGACTAGAGTGAAACAGAGTTCGACACATAACAGGACCCATGCACTGATGAGCTCATTGAAAAGACCTATATACTACCCATGATCAAGCTAGTCAACATTTATCATGGAGGGAGAGGTGCTCATGAATCTCAGATTCACTGAGGAACAGTTATTGCTCTCAATTACATTGACAGTGGGTTGTGTCTGAGTGGGGAGAGTCAGTTTTCTTTGAAGATGTGGTCCTTGGTAGGCAGACCACTCTAGGGGATAGCTTCACACCATGAGTCTACAGTGCATTAATAAAAAAAACATGAATACTGGAAGTTGTGAGGGAGTTGGGAGGTGGTGGTGGATCTGAAAGGAAATAGGTGGATGAGTCAGGGGATGAATATTTTCAGAATAAACTGTATGAAATTTTGAAAGAATTAATAAAATTGTTATCCTGAGTGCTGGGATTAAAGGCATGCACCCCTGCCACCCAGCTCAGAAACCTAACTTTAAGACTATGATTTCTTGTGCTGATGTATTTGGGGCTTTCACATGACCTCCTTAGGTCTATGAAATGCGATCCCTGTCACTTTGAGACAATATTATTTAAAACACAACATGACATGGGTTGTTCTCCTGTCACTAATGGAGGGTGTCGGAGACACGACGATAAGAATGAAGAGAAACAGAGCAGTGGCCTGGTGTGAAGACTAAACTTGACTCATAAAGGGTAGCAGGATGCACAGAGCATGTTGCAACAAGCTCCTGCCCAACATGGGGGAGGAGAATTGAGCTTTTGGAAGTTCCTGTGAGACAGGAAAAAAATCAAGAGACAGATTAAGATATGGCCACTGTGTACTAGTTGCTCTGTAGTGGTCTGGGGGGAGGGTAGGGGGCAGTCCCTAAAGTGTTCTAGCTTATTAATATCAATTATTTGTTGTTGTTGTTATTATTATTAATTTATTTGATGACGTTTACAATTGAAAAAGTAACATAGATGTTAACTATCCCTGAAAGTCCAGGCATTTTCCTCATAGCGAGAAGTGCGGCAGACAGGGTAGATAAATTTTTCGCATGAGGTACCGCTCCTAATACGCTCCAGAGGGCTTAGTTCTCTCATTTTGTTAATTTCTTTTACGTCCTGTGAAACAGGTCCAGTTATAAGATGGTATTATCATTTTTTTCTTTCATCTTTTGGACAAGTTTTCTTAGTCCAACTTGTATTCAGGCAGGATGGTCCTGGAAAATCCCAGCATCTTTTTATTTGGACTCTCAAAAATCTACATTACTTTTTTTTTTTTTTTTGGTTTTTCGAGACAGGGTTTCTCTGTGTAGCTTTGCGCCTTTCCTGGAGCTCACTTGGTAGCCCAGGCTGGCCTCGAACTCACAGAGATCCGCCTGCCTCTGCCTCCCGAGTGCTGGGATTAAAGGCGTGCGCCACCAACGCCCGGCCAAAAATCTACATTTCTTTTCAGCTTTTGAGGCTGCACTGTAGCATGTAATCTAAGGGAGGCTAAGTAGAAGGGATGGAGGATAAAGCCTCTGGAGTAGAGGGAAGCATCCTTCTCCCCGACTCCTTAAGATCTGATTGGTTAGAGATCTTTCTCATTGTTCCCAGCTGTTTATGGGTGAGCCTGAGTGTAAATGTAGTCCAGCTGTTTATGGGTGAGCCTAATGTAGTCCTGACAGAACTAGAGAACCTGCCTGGAATTCCCAACTCCTCTGTGCTTGCCCTTTCCTTGGTCGTGGGTTTAATTGACCACTTGTATATGTATTGTCTTTCTTCCTGGCTAAGCAACTCTGAGGTTATTTCTTTGATTTAAATGTAATGAGCTTATAAAAAAACCCCTCAAAAATGGTTAAATAAATAAAAATAAACTTTGAACTGTTAGGCTGCTAAGTTCAAAAGGTGCTTTCTCACATGGATAGCTCTGAGCTTTTGGTTTTAATTCATCACTCAGGTTAAAGTTCAAATGGAATGCATTTATTTTCCTTGGGATCTAATACTCAAAGGAGCATCTTTTGTGGAGAATTATCTATATAGTGCTTAGGCTAGGACAGTCTATAGTAAACGAACAGTGGGAGCTGAGAGGAAAAGTAAAGGCAAACAGCTCACAGAGATGGAGAAGTGTAGGACAAAGTTAGGTGGGAATCACTTGCCCCGGTTAAGGCCCTGCAGATGGTTGAGTCAGCATTTGTAGCAGCCTGAGTAATGGAGCTGTGGTGCGAGCCAGGTGACTTCTTCAGGGGACAAGGCCTGAGAACAGCATGATTGGCTCTCCTTGTGGCAAAGCCCTGGAGACCCTGACCCATTTGGATAGGACCTGTGGACAATTCACTGCACGATTCTGGGCATGACCCCGGAAGTGTGTGTGTGCTATCTGGTCCCCCTGCTGCTGGCCTGAATGAGTCACAGTTGGCCATTAAGTTTAATATGTCCTCATCTATAATGGTATCTTCCTCCCTGCCCTCCCACTCTGTTCCTGTTCCAGGTTGACCCTCCCATTTCCCTATGTTCTCATCCCCTACTCCTTGCTCTCTGCCACCTCCCCCCCATACCCAGTCCACTCATGTAGATCTCATCCACTTCTCCTTCGCAGGGTCATCCATGTGTCCCTCCTAGGGTCTTTCCCTGTTAGTTAGCCTCTCTGGAGTTGTGAGTTGAAGTCTGGCCATCCCTTCCCTCACGTCTAGTATCCACTTATGAGTGAGTACATACTATGTTTGTCCTTCTGAGTCTGGGTTACCTCACTCAAGATGATATTTTCTAGTTCTATCCGTTTGCCTGCAAATTTCATGATATCACTGTTTTTTTACTGCTGAGTAGTACTTCGTTGTGTATATGTGCCATATTTTCTTTATCCATTCTTCAGTTGAGGGGCATCTATGGTAATAGGAAGAGCCAGGGTGCTGGAGAGGCTCTCAGGAATCCACAAGGATGACCCCACCTTGGTCTGCTGGCAGTGGTCCAGAGTGTGCCTGGACTGGTCTACTCTGGTGACCGGTCTAGCAAATAACCTAGCTGTCATCATAGAGCCTTTGTCCAGTGACAGATGGAGGCAGATAAAGAGATCCACGGCCAGACACCAGGCTGAGCTCTGGGAATCCAATTGATGAGAGAGAGGAGGGATTCTGTAGGTGAGGGACGTCGAGATCATGATAGGAGGACGTGCAGAGATGACTGGCCACACTAGTGGAAGCCCATGAACTGTGGACTGGTGAGCTCCCATGGGATTGGACTAGGCCCTCTGGATATGGAAGACAGTTGTTTGGCTCGAACTGTTTGGGGGACACCCAGGCAGGGGGATCGGGATCTGTCCCTGGTCTGTGGGCAGGCTTCTGGGAATCTGGTACCTGTGGTGTGACATCTTGCACAACCTTGGTGGAGTGGGAAGGAGCTTGGACCTGCCTAGGCTCAGTGTGCTGGGCTCTGCTGACTCCCCATGGGAGATCTTGATTTGGGGGATGTGGGGATTCGGAGTGGCTTGGGAAAGAGGGCTGGGGGGGTGGGAACAGGAAGGAGGGGGGAATCTGTGGATGGTATGTGGAGTGAGTTTTTTTTATGAGATATTTGCGTAACTGTTCTGAAAAGAATGATTTTAACTACAGGAGTTTTAAAGAAATGTTATAAAGTAGATGGTATCAAGAGACAATGGGAACATTCTAGGAACAAGGAATGTAGTAGAATCATAGAAACCCACAGTTCCATCATTTCTAATAACTGTGCCAATACCCCAAGAAGTTAAGAGAGATAGACATAAGGACAAGGGATAAGCCGTGCCTACTATTAGGAATAAGTTTCCAAATTATGTTGTCTATAGGATAAATGGAAAAACCTGGTATCCCCAGAGGAGATAGAGTAGTACAAAATGAAGAATTGGTTGATCCAGCTTTGACTGGTGAGTGGATAATGAGAACCCAGACCCTAGTAGATATAAATATTAACCACAAGAGACAAACTGTCTTTCACCTTCAACAACGCTGTAACAGTATGTGCTGCCAACTGGGCACACTGTTCTACATGTAGGTGTGCCTAGTTAGAAAAGTTCCTTTGTAGCTTGCAAAACTGCTTATGCTTCTGACAATAGAGATATAGATCAAAAAGGTAATGGCTAGCGGTGGGAGAGTTGGGGGACAGAAGGGGAGAGAAGCAAGGAACAAACGGGTAGTTATTATAACCATTTTTAGAAATGAGGAATCAAACTCTGATTATAAAACTGTTCGTTTAAACCACTGAAGTTGTGTAAATAAAGAGAGCCCCGGTTATCAGGGGCCACTTGTTTGAATGGCAACAGGTGATCACAATTTCTTCATGGCGCCAACTCCAAACACGAATCCCGGTCCGCGAACCAGTCTGGAGCGAGGCTTCCGATAGAGCTGCCTCTGAGTCTGCCATTCTTGTCATCTAGTTGGGCTTCTGGGAAGGTGGTAGGCAGGTGGGTGCACAGATGAATTCCAGAGGCAGGGCAAAGTCTGGGGTATATGGTGGAACTCTGGGGACTCTGAGCAGTCACGTGGGTTCTGTTATCTTGGCTTGTCCCTGGGTTTCTGTTCATGCACAACCCAACCAGTGTGCTTGTGCCTGGGGACTTTGTGATGGCACCTCTGGTTCATCAGAGGTACTTACTGTTTACTGCAGGGTACTTACTGGGTGTGATCCTCGAGGTTCCCACAGTAGGTGCTGGTCAGAGCAGATTCCTGTGGACCTCCCAGTAAACATGGACATTCTTGGGTAGTTGGCTCTCAGCAGCTTGGCAGCTGTCAACAATGACCAAGGGAGGCCTTGTCCTGACACACATTAGGTTCCAGGCTGCAGTGTGGGACATTGAAAGCCACACAGAAATGAAGGATGAAAGGAAAACCAGGGACAGGGTGAAGTGTCCCAGGAAATGAAAATTAGGAAGCAAGAAATAAGGAAAGGCAAGATTTCTTCTGCCTCCTGACTGGCTTACCCAATGTTATAGGTGAGGATCTGAGTCCCAGGGCACACGGCATTTATAGGCCAAGAACTGAAGCATTGACACATGACTACAAACAGAGACAATTTATTAAGAACAGCAAGCACTCTGGAGAACTGGAGTGGGGTAGTGAGCTGAGGGCAAGGCATATCCTGGAAATCTCTGGGCCACTAGCCTTATGAGCCTTTACGGGCCCATGCATAGCACCGGCTTCTCCCTTTTTATTTCCTGCAGGTTTTTCTCAGGCATGCTCAGTTCGTTTGATGCAGCCCCGGTGTGAGTGGTTTCCAACCATCTCTGCCAACTGACCTTTTTCATGTTAATGATGATGCTTCTGCCAGAGTCTCTACTCTCCTACCACACTGGAAATACAGGTGTGTGACACTAGTCCAGCTCTGACAAATAATTTTCTTCACACCCTTCCCTTCTTGGCACACTCTTAATGTGTTGTGCTTAAATGATAAATTCTTTCTAACTGCGAGTAAAGCCACATCTGAGCAGGAGGAAGCCCTCGGATTCTCAGGCCCGTTCTAGGCCCACCTCAACATTGCTCATCCACACGGATTAGTACTTATCCACGTCTGTTTGTTTGGTGGGCCTTCTGGAGCCATAGTCATGTCGAATCTCCAGGCCTGTTCACACAGCGGACGGTGGCTAGCACAAACCCAACAAGATGTTAAATCACATCTGCACAGTCAAAGTCTTAGACTAACACACCTGTGAAGGTGACAACTTGAGGTTGTCACTGTCATTACATGTTAGCAATCTATAAGGGAACAATTGTTTGAGAATTGAGAAAAGATTCTACAGAAGAAAAATGCTAGGCTGGTATGAGGATGGATATACAGGGTGCTGGAGAGATGGCTCAGGGGTTCAGAACACTTGTTGCTCTTTGAGAAGACCCAAATGTAGTTCCCAGTACCTACATGGTGGCTCACAGTCATCCATAACTGTAGTTCCAGGAGATCCAGAGCCCTCTTCTGCCCTCGCTGGGTACCAGACATGCATGTGTGCATCTACATACATGCAGAAAAAAAACCTTCTATGCATAAAACACATAAGTCTTAAAATTTTTAAAAATGGATGAAAGCACACTAAAAATAAGAAATTAATTCTCTCTATTGAAAGTAAGAGATTGAGATATTTCCTTCCTCTTTTTCTCAGAGCATTTACCACAGAAAATTTATAATTGCAACTAATTTCTCATCCTTTAAAGATGTGTGTGTATGCATATAAGCCCTTTCCAAGAGTAGCCAGGTCCTTCACAAGCTTTGTGAACCAAGTGTGTCTTTCTTTAAAAAGTTCAAATTCAGCAAGGACAGTTCCCCTATCTACTAGCTTCACTGGGAGCTTAGGAGCCTCTGTTCAGTGGGGACCATGCCTCAAGTTGTGAAACTACCTCCTGTCACCAGAGTTGAGGTCTTTGCTTTCTTACTGCTCCTCTTGCTAGAGCTACTTGACTAACACAAATGCTCTTCTCATATTCTTGATGAGGTTAGGATGAAGTGTGTGTGATAATGCTGCTGAGTCATCTTACCTGAAGACTAGTAAGTTATCATTCATCCTGAGAAAAATGTGTGTGATATGTCTTATTTTCTTGGCCACATAAAAGAGTGAGGCTTGTCTTTGCAAACCCTGCCTTAGCAGATTGCCCATGATAGATGTTCATATTTTCTCATTAATAAAGCTTTCTATGATAACTTTGAAGAGATTTTCTGGACTAGGGGAAGATCTCTAAAAACAATTGCTTCTCTAATACTAGTAGCTTCAAGATTCAAAATAAAGGAAGCTATCATATAGTCAGAAATGTGGAGAGGAGACTGTAGCTGGCCCTGGGAAATCTTGATTTTGGACCTGGAAAACTCTGCATTGGCAATATCTGTTATTATACTTTGCATACAACTTCCAGACATCATTTTTGACTGCCATTCTAATCTCAAGTTATCAGCAGCCTCATCACACTATGTAATCTACTAGAGGTTTTTCAGCAAATGGTGTTGATCTGTTCTGATAATAAATAGCTAATAACAGGGTATCTCGTGCTCATTTATCTAGACGTTCCCATGATATTTTCACAAAGGGAGGCACATCACTTTTTGATTCAAAATACATGGGAACTGAAATTCAACTTTTTTCTCATCTTTTTGAATTATTATTATGAAAAGAAATTGGGTTTTACCATTTGTCCCACCCAAATTCCTATTTCGGCTAATTTCAGCTAGAAGAGCTCTAAGTGCCCCAGAACACTTGGGCTACTTTCTGTACTTCCCTTTAGTATGAGGACCCTTTGCTCAAAAACTCAACCAGCTAGCATCAAGCGTCTGATGTTCCACTCAAAATAACTGAGGATTTGCACAGCAGGAATTAATATAACCCTGACTCACACCACTACTTTCAGTTCCATTTTGTCAAGAAGGCCTTAATCAGTGAGTGTTTCTGCCTGAACAAGAGAATGCAAAACACAGAATCATGGTATTTCATGGGGGCCTAAAACATTATATTAAGCTAAATAATCTGGATCCGGAAGAACAAATATCAGTTTGCTTTCATAGGTGAAACCTAGATCTTACACACACACACACACACACACACACACACACACACACACACACACCACAAACATGTATACACACACATACACACATAATATGAAAAGAGACTATTTGCAAAGAAGAAGGGAGGTGCCAGGAAGGGGCCTGATCACGAGAGGATAATGAAGTATGAATACAGTAAAATTATGTGATGTACATAAATTAAATTTCACTATTAAACTCATTGCATTGTGTGATGAATATCTACAGTGAATGATGATGATGATGATGATGTTGATGATGATGATAATTATAATTTACAAGGAAATTCTATGCCAAATTTGAGAATAGGATATCTACAGAAGCCTTGGCACCAGAGGAGGAATTGGTCTTCCAGTAGACAGGACATACCTGCTGGTTCAGAGAACATGGCCTGACAACTAAATCTGCATATATATGTATTTCCTGTCCCCATTATTTTTTCTTTAAATTTTTACACTGTACAGTCAAGTTGGAGGGAAGCTTAAAAAAATATCAGTAGGTCTGGCCAAAACAAAATAAATTCATCTCCTTCCATCAGTTCCTGCCTCTTGGTACTATGGTAGTGCTTTGAGCAATAAATGTTGAATTCCAATAATGTGTAGACTGACTGAATCCACAAAGAATGATGGGAAGAGGGAATGAGGTGGCTGGAAAGATGTGATTTGTGCTTACTTTCTCAGCTCCTCTCTGAAGTCTTTAGTCTGAAGCGTCATTCTTTATTTTTTTTTTTTTAAGAACGACTAACTGAGGATACAGAGATAACAATGACAATGACCTAAACACTGCTCATTCACCTACGTAACAGACAGTACAGGACCACTTTTCCATAACATTGACTGTAGGATCAGTTTTTGAAACAATCTAGTAAATTCTGATGTGGAAGACATGAGACAACACTTCATAACTCTTTCCCCCACCTTTTTCTTTGCCTTTCCCAATTGACCAAGGTTGCATTTGTATTCAAGTATGTGGTCTCAATATATCCTTGCCTTCAGATTCTGAGCTTTAGGGCATAACTCTACTAGTCTAGTAAATTTTCTACATAAATTAATGTCTGGAAGCCCTTGAGCACCACTTACTTCTAAAACGGCTATTATGTATGCATCACTACAATCTCCAATTCTTTTATAGCCACAGTGTTGCATAGGGTTTTGTTTCTTGGACTGGATTTTGAATACAGTAAATCTTATAGTTTACAACCTTCCTGTGAGTGGAGTTTCCCTGTAGATTCTATCTGCTGCAGAACTGCTAGATACATGAGGTTGTGTAGTCTGAGCTATGAAGAGACTCTTTTAAAAACAAATTATAAAGTTAGGAACCAACTGCTGCTAGCACTGGTATAGCAAGCAGATTTGATACACAAGAGGCAGAGATTATCTCCATTTGCATTTTTTCATAAAAATAATAATTAATTGAAAAATGAAGCTTTGTAGCTAAGCTTCAAGCGTTAAAATAGGACCTTCCATTGAGAAATGTTAGTGCTCAGCTATGGTAGAAATATCTACATTGATAGCACAGTATTCCTAGAATTTTAAGTCAATGCATTAAAATATGAATTGATATTTTGAAGTGTTCCATAAATATGATGATTATTTCACCAAACATAGTTCTATGAGACTGAAAGGCAAATCAGTAGCAGGGCTCCAAGACCCATAGCAGATGCTGACATTTAAAGAATCTAGAGTTTCACCCAATTTAGAATTTAATTTATTCATTTATCATGCAAAATTCCTTTTAATTATTTCTGTCATTTGCAACAAATTAGCATTTGCACCCATGGAAAAAAAGACACCCCAGAGTGCTGCATCAGCATCAGCATCAGCACCTACAGCTTTATATAAGGTGCTAACTCAGTGTACTTTTCTTGACTTCATTGTGTGAGTTTCTGACACAAAACTAACTTCACAATGAAAAAAAATGTTTATGTCTAATGTCTGCATTTGAAGAACCTAAAACAATTGATTACCCATTATAATATTATGAAGTTACAAGTAAAAATATGGTATCTAAAGCAAATTTAAAATATCTACTCATTAACATATACAGAATATGCTAGAGAAATCTCTCTAGAAGGGATATTAGCAACTTTGACTTTGGAAGATCAATCAGCTTACAAAGATTGACAAAGAAATATAAATCAATTGTAAAGAAGCTGTAGATTTTCTGAGGAGTGAAGACTTCTAAGAACACTATTCAAGAAGAAGAGACCCAGAGAAAAGAGTCTGGCATGAGGATTTAGCTTTTTCTTTAGACTCAAGTGCCAATGACAGAGGACTTGACTGGGAAGGCTGGTCAGATGTAAAGCTCAATAAGGATAATCTATAAGCGAGCTCCTTACATTAATTACTTCTGTTTTGATACAGTTCCTGCTCAGAGAGCTCAAGGGAAAGAGTTATTTTGGTGTTTGTAGACAGAAGAAACAAGTAGGTGTGGTGGACAGAGATTAGTTACATCTAGATAAATTAGCCTAAAGACCAGAAATAGGGCTGATTTATAAGAATAACCCACTCCATTCTTCTAAGCCCCACACTTTTTTAAAAAATAAGTTTTTTATTGATTATTTGGGAATTTCATATCATGTACCCTAATCCCACTCATTTCCCAGTCCCTCTATATCCACCCTTCACTCTTGCAGCATACCCCCCTCCCGCCCCCACAAAAAAATTAAAAAAAAATATTAACAACAACAACAAAAACCAACCAATTTCATGTCTCCATCTTCCCTGCTGCTCCATCACCTCTTCATTCATCGTAGTGGTGTTGGGATTTGTGGTGTGTCATGCAGTAGATCCTTTTGTCCAAACAGCTTTACTTGCAATTGTTCATTGGAATGAGTTGTTGGTCTGATTCAAGGCCTCTGGCTTCTGGTGTACCATCAACTGACTGAAACTCCTCTTGGGTATACTGCTTTTTCCCGAAGTATTGGAGATTCCGTGGCTATGGATCTTCAGAACCTGTCCCTTCACATGTTCCTGTGGGTCATGGATGGGGTAGATGTTGGGGTAGGCCAACTCAAAGCACTGGATGTGGGCCTGGGTGGTAGCTGAGTTGGGTATTCTGGGCCTCCACTTGGACTTTTACCTCAGGCAAGGGGTAGAACCAGCTCTTCTGGGCCCACACCATTGGAGTCAGCTCCTGTGCACTGCAGTGAGAGATGGAGCCAGCTCTTCCAGGGAAGGGCACCAGCTCTCCCATGAGGGATATGGCCAGCTCTTCTACTGCAGGAGCCAGGAAGGGGTAGGACCATATCTCCCAGGGCCAGTGAAGGGTTGGGGCTGCTCAACAAGGCCCTCAAATTTCAACATGCATGGTTAACATAACGTCTGGTGGTAGCAAAAGCTATGGACACCACCACAGACCCCAGATGAAGCAGGACCATGGACCCAGACATAGCCCTCAGCAGCAGCTTGGGCCTGGATATCACCATGGTCCTGGGTGGCAGCACAGGCCACCCATATCAGTATGTCCTAGTGGCAAGATGGCTCTCAGATACCAACATTGTCTTAGGTGATGGCTCAGACCCCAGGCATCTGCACAGCCTTTGGTGGTGACAGGGGCCATGGATATCAGCCCAGACCCTCATTGTTGCAGGACCATGAACCCAGATATGGCCCTTAGCAGCAGCATGCATCCAGATGTCATCATGGCCCCAGGTAGCAAAGCAGACCACTCATATCAAGCTTCTTCTTCACCACCTTGTCTTCTTCAATTCCACTTCTCTCCACAGCACATGAATTGCTCCTCTTTTCTTTCTCTCCTAATTCTCCACCATATAGTTGCTCATCATAATGGTATCTGCCATTGTGGTCTGAGAGGCCTGTGGGTGCCTTCAGCCAGCCTGGACCTTGAGGCACCAAGTGGGCCTGTTTAAACCCCACACTCTTATATTTCCACAAATTTTCAAAATAGTATCACCAGCTGGGGATCACATTTCTATATGTGAAATTCATAGAGTAGAAAGAGAAAAACTTTAAAAGGAATGTAATTGGCAATATACTTATC
This sequence comes from Peromyscus nudipes, assembly GCA_902168325.1. Taxonomy (NCBI): domain Eukaryota; kingdom Metazoa; phylum Chordata; class Mammalia; order Rodentia; family Cricetidae; genus Peromyscus; species Peromyscus nudipes. The sequence goes on from CABHPH010133629.1 coordinate 24,428, forward strand.
TGTGTGCTTGTATGTGTGCAATGTGTGTGTGTGTGTTGTGTTTCAGGTATAGAAATAGGGATGATTAAAGACTTTCATTTTATTTCTGAGAGAATATCACAGGAAGAGTTTATTATGAACAGACATGACTTTGTCCACAGAAGCAAACTGTCTAATAATCTTAATCTCTTATAAACCCAACTAGAAATGCTAAGACTCTTAGCAGTTGCCCAGGAATCTTCTATAAACCAGAGGCAATTCTTCTGTGGGAAAAAAAAAAGAACGAAGAAATGAAACAATCCCCGGTCATATAATTTCAAAGTATTTACATATATTTCCTATTGTATTTCAGTAATGAAATAACAAACAGAGGTGGGAAATAATCTAAGAACAGAAAATAAAGATTTCCAGGGTCTGATCACAAAGAAATGACAACATGTAACTGAATTATTTTATTGATTTGGAGAACTAGATTTAGTTTTGATCACTGTTAGAAGCACAAGAATACAATGATAGAAGTCAAATGCCACCCAATAGTGTTTTTCCAAAAATACAAGCTTCCTGATACGTGATACGATCCTCACTCAGCCCTTAACATACATACACCAGCAATACAAAATGGCCTCAGTAAGCTGTACTCATTTATTTATATGTAAGAATAAAAATACATAAATATATTTAAATATAAGCACATATGCATATATGTAATAATAATAATTAAAGAAGCTGATGTGAAGTTGACAGGGAACGGAGCATCATAGGAGGAGGTGGAAGGACAGAAGGAAGTAGTAGAAAGAGTGGAAATATAGTGCTCATGTATGATGATATAAAACATAATAAAATAAATGAAAAATAAACTATAAAATATGCTGATTACATGTTCAGCAAATATGTATTCTATTTATAGCAGAAAGTAGATTTCCAAGATAAGTGCTTGGGAATAAAACAGTCATCATTTTTTCACAAGAATGTACAAATCATATCATCTTGTTGGTGCAAATACTATCTATTGAAGCATAAATAAGAAAGCAATATGATTGTAGTTTAGGAAAGTTTTATTTTAAATATAGGAATTACTATATATGCTCACCTATAGTTTGAATCAACACAATTAAAAGATACTGTTGTAGACACTTTGAAAGAGAAGACTCTGGTCATCAAATTCATTACATATGACACTGAGGCAATAAACAGGTCACTTTGATAGGAAGACAAGCTTTACATAGAAAACAAGACAAGACAAGAAATTTAAATTAGAAGCTAAAAACCTTACCTATGCATTTCAAGCTGATAACTGGCTCATATCACTTGGGACAAAAATGTCAAGACTGGAGAGTGGCATTGTTATCATCATAAAAATTGATGTATGATCAATACTATTTTGAAATGAGAGTCCACTAAGTACATTTCTTTAATATTTTTTTTGACATTTGAGGTGTTTGAAAGAACTTACAAACCATGTAGTCTAGAATTATTAAAAACATTCAGAAAAAGTAATCTATGTCCTGAAAGCATAAAATACATGTAGATAGTGTATTTTTATTAGCTACTGCCATAAATATATGTAAATCTATTATGTAAGTTTAATAGCTGTCAAAATTATGCTTACAAAGACTTACAGCTCATACAGGGCTCCATACACAGTAGAGGAAAGTATAAACAAAAATTAAGATGCAATGCAATCTTAAAACATACACACATAATTAGCAGCAGTAATAATCTCAAGGCCACCCCCTGCGGTTGAGGCAACGAATGCAGGAGTAGTAGCCTA
>CABHPH010133630.1:1574-22022 GCA_902168325.1 Peromyscus nudipes
GGCCTCGAACTCACAGAGATCCGCCTGCCTCTACCTCCCGAGTGCTGGGATTAAAGGCGTGCGCCACCACCGCCCGGCAATTTGTATAGTTTTATAACTTTTTCTTTAGTAATAGTTTCAAGTAAGTGTAGGGCTGATACATGAGCTTAATTCCTTAAGAGTAGAATAATTTGTCATTATTGTGTGTCCCGTAACTGACACACTGAAGAGTCTTCTTCCTTCCTTTCCTCTTTTTTCTCTGTTGCTCCTTCTCCAGGGCCTCAAGCATCAAGTGCACTACTGTTAGCTTTATACCAGCCTAAGCTCTAGTTCCTCACAGTAGTCGTTTTTAAAAATTCATTACTATTTATTTATGTGTATATGTGTGTCTGTCTATGTTCCTGTGCCTGAGGCTAGGGGCAACCCCTTGAGCTAGAGTTAGAAGCAGTTGTGAGATGCCTGGTGTGGGTCTTGGGAATTGAACTCAGGTCCTCTGCAGGAACAATACTTGTTCTTAACTACTGAGCCATCTCTCCACCCCTATAGTAGTGTTTTTGAAATTTTTTTTTTCTGTCATGATTAAAAAAGAAGCCAGGGAGTAAATTGTATCTATTTTGTGTAACTTTCTTATGTTCCACTAAATCTTGGTTTGCTTATTTTTAAAAGGATTGTGGGATGAAATTTTAAGGGATTATGTGAGAAAGTTCCACTCTTAGTGTTTAGTTTGGTCTTATATTAGTTTTGCAGTTAAAATGCTCAGAGAACTTAAAATTTGACATTTCTAGAACTCTGCTCTAATTTTGTAGGAAATTTCAACAAAAGAGTCACTGAAGTAGCTCACTGTACGATTTATAAATAGTCCAGTGTGCTAAGGGAAAATGACACAAACATTTTGAACTCGATGCTCAGTAAGGATGTTGATATTCTGCATCAGGAGTTTTGCATGATGTCTTAACGAGGTTGAGCTGAGTGTGAGGTACAGGCAAAGAGATTACTGCGGAAGCCTCCGGGCTCCATACTCTTAGTGTGAGGCTCCCGGAAGTTGGGCCCATCGACACCTAAAGATTTTCTTTGGTAAGTTTGGCTTATTGAAAACTTTACCGTTTTAATTAATTCTGGTCTTGCTATTTTAAAAACACTTCTAAGTTTAAAAAAGTATAAACACTGGCCTTGATTCAAAGATATTGCAAAGGTCCATCCCTGCATATGTCAGAGTTTGTCAGTTTAAGGACTTACGGTAGTTGTGTTGACTAACTTAGAGCTCTAGATAGAGCAGAACAGAGGTCTCACAGGAGCAGAACTGGTATTGCTAGGCCCTGGAGAGAAACTCACTGCACCCTAGATTTAGCAGATTTATGACCAAAAGAGAAACACATGGGCTTAACGTAGAGAGGGTTTTTATTATGAACCCACCTCTCCCTCAGAGGGAAAAAGCCATGGAACTCAGTGTGGTGGCATAGACCCATAATCTTAGCACTCAGGAGGCTGAGGCAGAAACACTGTGACTTGGAGAGAGGCCAGGCCTGGGCTACATAGTGAGACCCCAGTGGGGAGGAAAGAAAGAACTACTGTTAAATTGGTAATGTTTCTGCCGGTTTTAAATGAAATTCCTTTAAGATAATATGGTTGAGGATCTGAATTTTCTGTCATCTAATTTAAACTAAGGGCGCAGCGTGGAAAATCTAGAAGAACCAACATTTAGTAGAAATCTAGTTGTGTTAGCCAGCACAGGAGTAAATAGTTGTATGTGGCTATTTTTAATCTAAATTTAAATTAAGTAGAATTACGACTTTAGTTCTTCATTTCTATTAGCCCCCATTTTGCTCACTCACTGGCCACAAGCCAGTAAGGGGCTGCACACTGGTCAGTGTGACTGACGTCTTCCTGGCACCATTGGTGGGGTGCCCTAGTCTGCGCCCCTGGAGTGCTTTGCAGACAAGGCTAGTTCCCTGTCCCTGACATCAGGGATGGTGCTGTGTGATTTGGTATTTTTCAGGTTTCCACATTGCCCTCGAGCATGAAGTTAGGTGTTACAGCTCCTGCATTTTATTCTTTTCTGCATTTTATTCTTTGCTCAAGGAAACCTTTGCTGGATTCTGGGCGATTTCTGTTGATACTCCAGAAATGTGTACAAATTAAGGTTTAGAATTTTCCTGCTATGGTTCAGCTAATTGGTGATTTTTCTTTATGAAAAAGTGTGGGATTCACTGTATTTTAGCTTTGCTACCTGTATACCTGTCAGAATTAATATAAATCAAGTTCATTGACTTAAAGAATGATTCTAGTGATTTTCTTCCATATAAGCAGAGAGGTTGAGAGATTGATAAGGGTGGGGTTTTATTTAGTTGAAGTTGTGAACTTGTTAAGTTCTAACATTGCTGCTGTGTTTCCAAGTGCAGCTGGACCTATCGCTGCTCCGCTCTTCCTCCCTTTTCTTTCTCTTTCTCCTTGCAAGTGTACTTTATGTTCACTTTGGTTTCCCTATGGTGCCAGCCCCCAGGGGATTGCCTGAACTCAGAGGGACTACCAAAGAAATGCTTAAAAACGTGGTGCCCTGGAGCTCGAGCAAGTTCAGTGTGTGTGTGTGTGTGTGTGGTGTGTGTGTGGTGTGTGTGTGTGGTGTGTGTGTGTGTATGGCACACGTGTGTCACAGTGTGCCCCTAGGGACTTGTGGGACTTGGTTCTTGTTATGCTCAGATCTTAGGGACCCCCAAAAGACCACCACGGAGACTGAATCCCTTATGTAAAAGCAAAGGGCCTTTATTTCAAGCCCCGAGCTTGGTCTCTCTGTCTGTCCAAAGCAGAGGTGAGAGCAGAGAGCCCTGATCCCAGGCAGGGTGGGGTTTTTATCACAGCAGAGGTTGAGGTGAGGGGATTTCCAGGGTTCAGGACCCTGACTGGCTGACATTTGTCTAGGGGCGTCTGTAAAACAGAAATAGGTGTGTGCTAGGCTCAGGGACAGATGGCCACCTTAGTTAACCTTATCTAATGGTTGCAGTGTTTGGAATGGCAGGTACTTCTCCTTAGATGTAGGCCCTCCCTGGGTGGGGTCAGCTTTTGGCTTTTCCTGGGTCTGGTTGCCTGCATAGAATCTGTGTCTGGGCCTCTAAGCCTGTCATGGCAGCTGTGTGGTCAAGCTGTTTTGCCCGCCCCCCCCCCCCCCCCACAGTTCTTCTATTGTGTGTGTTTTGGGGTTAAGCTCCAGTTGTTAGGCTTGGTAGCAAACACCTTTACCTGCTGAGCAGTCTTTCTGACCCATAAATTCAGCTGGAAGGCTGGATTGCCTCCCGCCTTTCAATGATGCTGTATTTTTACAAAGCAGGGATTTTGTTAACTGCACGTGAAAGAGAAGCAGGGGTCTGTGTGGAACAGGACACGGAGAGCAGTAGCAATATGATTACTGGGTTTGAGGAGTTGTCCATTGCCGACGTAAGTAAGCTTTTATCCTTCTAGGGTGGTTTGTCCTGATACGAAATAGGCAGAATGGTTAGGTGTTTCTTTTGGCTTGGGGACCCGGGAGTCTATAAAGAAATTGCCCCTGAAAACCAGAAGGTTTGGGAGCCTCTGCAGCAGGCTTCAGTGGATCCTTTATGCTTCCACTAACCTTCTGCTCTCATCTACAAGTGGACTTCTAGATACTGGCTTCTGTCCCTAATTCACAGAGCTTCTCTGCTGTAAAGCTAACCTATGCCCTTTCATACAATAGTCATTAAAACCCAGTCACTAAAGCCCATGTGGACTCAAGAGAGGAGTTTTGTTTCATTTATTGAAGTATGAAAAAAAGTATGAACATATGTTAAAACCACCACAGAACTAAGAAAATTTTGGAGGTTTGTACCTATCCCATTCTCTACTTTAAATATCCCATGATTCTAATTAAAATTCATCAATAAACTCTGCCGTCAACACTAATTAGGGAATTAACATTTACATAGTGGTATTAGTTAATTTATGGACCTAATCCTAATTTCTCAGTTTTTTGAGTAATTCTGTTTAGAAAACAAGTTTTTTTTAGACCAATCTAGGGTCGTGTGTTACACTTAGCTGTCACTGTTTTGTTGTTGTTACTGTTGTTTTATTTGTTTTAATCTCTTAGAGTTCTTTAATCCTGGTTTGGGTTTCTATATTATTTCTTTATGACTAGGTTCAGGCTTTAAGTTCTTGTTAAGAGTGTGAGAGTGATGTACGCATGTCTAAAGTCACATGATTGAACACCTATTGCTGATGTTCATTTCTATAACTTGATTAAAGTGGGTCTGCCAGGCTTCTGCATGTGAAGTTACTGTCTGCACTTTTGCAGAATGGTTCTTGGAAATGATATACGTATCTTAACTTCTAATTAATCTTTTCATTTAGTCTAGTCTTCTGATTCTAGTCTTAGAATCTGTGCTTCTCTTTAATTTGAAGCACAGGTAAGTTTGTAAATTAGTGAAATTTAACGTGTTTCCCCAAGTAAGAACTACTTTCTTTTTACAAGGTGTCATTTCTGTAAGGTGTAGGTTTTTATAGGCGTTCTTTACTAAGTTGAGGAAATTTCCCTTTATTCCTGAGAGTTGTGATTGTGGAAAGGTGTTGGATTTTATCACTTTCCTATACCTACGTACACAATTACTACTTTTCTTCTTTAGTCTGTCCAGTCTCGCTTCCAACTAAGGCAGCTTTTCTGTCTCAACCTGCTGAATGCTGAGTTTATATGTATGAACCACTATGCCAAGCTCCTCAATAACTAACTGTTGAATGTAGACCCAGCCTCGAGTACATAGAACACATTCCACTTGGCCATGGTATGTGTGTTTTCTCCAGATTTGGGATAAATTTAGATTTTTCAGAAGTGAAAAGCTAGTGTAGAGTGTTTGCATGCGTTCTCTGCCCTGCTTCTTTTGCCATTGTATACATAACCGCACATTATCGTGGCACATTGTCAAAATGAAACACTTGCTGCTACATTAGCTAGTCTCCAGACTTTATTCAGATTCGCCAGCGTTTTGAGCGCTGTCCTTTGTCCGTTCCAGGAGCCAGTCCAGGACGACAAGTTACATTAGCCATTGCTGACAGTCTCACTCTTCCCTTGCTTTCCTGTTGGTTTTGTGTTATCACTAAGGATTCATTCAGTGCGGCGTGTGCACTTGAATTATTGTTATGGTACAAAGTGGCTTATAGTTTGACATTCATCTCTATTCCTGATTCTTCCTGAATTTTTTAAAAAATAATTTGTGGCATAGTTTAAGAAGAAGAAAAATAAATTATGTTTATAGGAGGGAATTGACATATAGAGATGGCTTCAGTTTCGAGGTGGCTTTACTGACTCAGAGCACTCGGCATGTTTCTCTGTTAGAGGTCCTTTAATATTTCTCTTTCACTAAAGAGCTTTAATTTTAAATTTGCAATTTAGGCTCAATTTGTCTATTTTTAAAACTTTGAGGCAAAATTCTGTGGCTATTTTGGACCGTACCCTAAAATTCTGATTTTGTACAGAAACTTTACTGCAGTCCATTGCTGGCATTGTTCACGGTGTGGTGGGGGTAAAGAGCTCCTGAGACTCACCGAGCCCGCTAACTGTTGCCTTCTGATGATTTCCTGTCATGTCCTTATGTCCATTGTCCTGTATTCCCAGTCCTTCCTGCAGTGTAGGAAAGTAGTGGAGGGGACATCCTTGCCTAACTCTTTTTTTCTCCCCCGGGGACAGAGTTTCTCTGAGTAGCCCTGGCTATCCTGGAACTCCCTCTGTAGACCAGGCTGGCCTCAAACTCAGAGATCTTCCTGCCTTTGCCTCCCGAGTGCTGGGACTACAGGTGTGCACCACCACCGCCTGGCCAAAAGTTACTCCTTGTTTTATTTGTTTGTTTCTTTTGTTTTGTTTGGTTTGTTTTTGGTTTTTCAAGACAGGGTTTCACTGTGTAGCCCTGGTTGTCCTGAAACTCTCTCTGTAGAACAGCCTGGCCTCAAACTCACAGAGATCTATCTGCCTGCCTTTCCTTGCCTTATTCTTGATCTTATCTATTGAGTATGATGCTAGTTGTGGTGTGTGTGTGTGTGTTTTATATATTATTTTTAATCGGATAAAGTTACTTTATGTACCTGGTTAGCTGTAAGGGTTTGCTGTTTTCTTGTAAATCATGAGTAGGTATCGGATTTTGTCAGATGTATTCTCCTGCAGTTTTCTAGCATTCTTTTTCCTGACTCTCCCTCCCCACATGCGCTTTATGTGCATGAGTGTTTTGCCCTCAGGTGTGTCTGCACCGCCTGTGTGCCGTGCCCAGGGAGGCCAGAGAGGGCACTGGGTCCCCTGGAACTGGAGCCACAGACGGTTGTCAGCAGCTGTGAATGTGCTTAGAGTCAAACCCGGATTCTCATTCCTCTCAAGGGACAATCTGCCAGCTGAGTTTCCACATTCATACTCTGAACCTGTCATGGGTGTGGCCCGGCCAATTCTGCCTGGGCCTTCCTGTGACCTGGTCTAGTTTGGAATAGTTTTTATTTAGGTCTGTGGCACAAGTAACATCTGAGGACCTTTTATTCTCTGCTATATTAGAGGTCAGTCAGATATTTTTACCTTCTATATTTACTTACTTTTGTTTCTTTTGAAAAAAAAAACTATTTCATTGTAGTTCTGAAAGTTTTTCATATCATCTTCTTCCAACTCTTCATGTTATGCTTTCTTAGTTAAAAACAAAACCAAACAAAAACCTCCCAATATTTTAGGGTGTTCTTTTTCATTAAACACTGCTCTTTTATTTTTCTTTTTATTACTTTGTGTGTGTGAGTGTATGCACAGGTATGTGTAGGTGTATGCTCCCCTGTGCACATGTGTGGAGGTCAGAGGTCAATGTTGGATATCTTCCTGTATTGCTTCCCACCTTATTTTTTGAGACAAAGTCTCACTGAACGTAGAGCTCACCAATTGGCTAGGCTGACTGGCCAGCATGTCCTCCAGAGCCTCCAGATCCTGCTGTCTCCGCCTCCTAGTGTTGGGATGACAGGCCTGTGCCTGGCTTTTTATGTGGGTTCTGGGGTCTCAACTCAGATCCTGGGCTTGTGTGGCAAGCACTTGTACCTCCAGTACCATCCCTGCGGCTCCTTCTCTTACGCTTCTCATGCCTGTGATGTTGTTTACCTCTCTCTGAGCATACTGGTTATATCGTCTCAGCTTCGTCAAGGTCCTCCTTCCTATCTGTCTGTCTTTTTACATTTTTTTAATAGCATCTTGCCTTTTATATTAGGATTTTCTTAGTGACCCTTGGCTGTTCACATTGAAGATGGAGACAGTATGGAACATATGCATGGAGTAGCTGGTTGCCCACCCTCCGTTTTTGAGAGAATGCCATCTTCCTTCTTTTCTTCCCTCCTTTCCCCTTCTCTCTCTCTATTCCCCACTCTTGGTCTTCTCACACACTGTTTCACTTGAACTATAAATGGTTTATATGTTTTCTTTTTGTATGTGTGTGTCTATATGGGTGTATTGTGTGTGCACATATGTGGACATCCTTGCATGTTCTTCTTCCTCTACTGCCAATGTCTTCCTAATTTTCTAGTATAAAAATGTTTCTTAGTCAAGAAGCACAATTTCCCAAATAATACTCCTGCTTTCTTTATTGTTTTATAGTGCCGGCCATAGTGATTCCTCTAATTTAGCATTTTACATATTCTCTATTTCCTGTGCTTGTTGGAGCAAGTCTCACATGCCACCAACACAGATATTAGTATTCTCATGTGTTATTTGAACATATTTTTACATTGGTCCCATGGGGCTCTTATTTCACAAGTGTGAAGCCTCTTAGGGCCTAGATGGTACAAGCAGAAGGTGAATTGGAATTTAACCCAGATCTTTCTGTCTTCGTATGACTATTTTTTTTTTTTTATCTTATTTCCCTGTTTCCTTCTCAATGCAATCTTTTTGAATACCTTTTCCCCCTAAGGAGATCTCTTGAGAACCTTAAAATCAGAATCAAGATGGACAGATAAAAGCATCAATTACAGAGTAGATTGGGGTGAATTGTGTGATTATCTTGAAGGATGTGGTTAGATGATGTGTTCTTTGTTTCTACTTGTATCTATTTAGGGAATCGGGCACATAGCCCCAGAAAACTGATTGCTGTTTTAGTGACATGTGATGTTCATTCCAACAGGACCAGGAAATGAATAGTAAGAAATAGCTAAGTTAAAGGAAATAGTCCATGTGGCTCTTGTAGCAGCAATAAGCTATTATCCAGGAGATCTGTATCTCATACATACATAGCCACGATTCATTGTGTGGATTATCTCTTTAGATTGGAACAACTAAACGTTTTGTGCTACTGAGTAGTGTACTTTGTGAGGGTTTGTCAAAATACATTTGGCTCACTTATGCCAAACTGAATTTCTTCAGTATGAGTGCTCCTAGTCTTTAATAGTTCTAGAAAAAGGGTCAGCCAGAGATCATGTATTTCATCAGTTCAATATTTTTAGCCACAAGTAGTCACTCTAAGATACTTTAAAAAAATAAGATAGTGCAAAATATATTTTAAAAATGTATTTCTACTTGTGACAAAGATCTTTTATACTTTTAATATTAGGGCTGTCATTCATTTGTACAGAATGGAAGTTATACCTAGATGCTTGTTTATACGATGTGCTTTGTATTTGTACGCATTTTCTCCTGTTGAATTACAGTAGCTTGCTAAGTAACTTGTGAAGGGAGCATAAAGGGAGTGTATTAACTAGTTGTGTAGTGTAGTGCAGTCGGAGGCGGATGTGCCTACCGAAGGGTAAAAGCTATTACTGAGAGATAGTAAAGTCAGAGTCTCTGTGATAAGATAATTGTCCTCCTTTTGTTCAGTGTCCATAGCACCCCGCCATGAAACGTTCTGGTGTGGCTGAGGGCTCTTTCCACAGAATAGACTGGTTGTGTCCGGAAGTACCTATGCACATTAAGTTTGTTATTAATCATTTTCAGTGGTTCCTGGACTCTAAGAGGAATGTGCACTTTTCATGTTCTAAAGCTTTCTTATTTTCCTTGTTTCATATTTTCATAACTTGGTTTCTTATTTTTAAATAGCTCAGAGGCTTCAATATAAATTTGAGTTCTTTTATCCTTGGAAACATTGATTTCATATTAGTGAAAAAGATTGGGTTACATTTTGGTCTCAGTGCTTTGAAATGTAAGCTCCTACAAGATAACAGCTATTATATTGCTAGAGAGGCAGGTGGAGGAGGGAGATGTGCTTTACTGAGTTTTTTAAAATGTAAGTAGGTGTCTATAGTACATATCTATACCCAGAAATACAAATAGCCTAACCTAATAAAAATTTACTTTAAAAAGAGGTTTTTATTTTTAAGTGTGTGTGTGTGTGTGTGTGTGTGTGTGTGTGTGTGTCTGTGCACATGAGCACTGGCTAGAGGCTTTGGACCCCCTGCAGATGGAGTAACAGGCCATTGTGAGTCATCTGACATGGGTGCTGGCTAGTCTTATGCCAACTTGACACAAAATAGAGTTATCTGAAAGGAAGGAACCTCAACTGAGAAAATGCTTCTGCAAGATCCAGCTATAGAGCACATTTTCTTAGTGATTTATAGGAGAGGGCCCAGCTTATTGTGGGTGGGGCCATCCCTGGGCTGGTGGTCCTGAGTTCTGTAGAAGCAGGCTGAACAAGCCATGAGGAGCAAGCCAGTAAACAGTACCCCTCCATGGCCTCTGCATCAGTTCTTGACTCCAGGTTCCTTCCTTGTTTGTGTTCCTGTCCTGGCTTCCTGCAGTGATGGAAGTGTAAGCCAAGTACACCCTTTCCTTCCCAACTTGCTTCTGGGTCATGGTGTTTCGTCGCAGCAATAGAAACCCTAACTAAGACAGTAATGTTAGTTAGCTAATTCAGGATTGTTAGAGAAATACAAATCCTTTATCCTGTCCTGTATTTCTCATTTCTCTTTTAAATCATCAATCATTTAACCATTTGGTGCTATCTAATGTTATGAGTCACTGAACCATAGTATTTAGAACTAGCTTCAGTTTTTGTATAGTCCCTTTACATTTGATACATTAGGTAATAGCTTCAGTGAAATTGAGAAGTATCTCTAAGTATCTTGGTTCCAGAACTAGGAAAAGCAAGTTTCCTATCTCCTCCCAGTCCAGGGTTCCTTCCTCTGTATTGAACCATCTTTGAATGATCTTTTATCAATGTGTGTCTCTTAGATTAAAACAGTTTCCTTACATTTTCTTTCTCTTAAAATACTGACTCTGAAAAAGTGAGAATTTTAATTGACATGGAGGAGAATGAGTGATCTGAAAGAATGTCTGCTATTATTTGGGCCCACCCAGCCTTTTTGGAATCCTATAGGAAGGGCTCAGGAATACAGTGGCTTCAGAAGAAGGCGGGGAGGATGCTGGGGGTCAAGTAGGGTCTGTGTAAAAACTTTTCTTAGACCTTGGGAATGTTGTGTTAACTGAAGACAGAATTTCTACCCTTCTCCTTACACTTCTGTTGCTTAGAAAACAAAATTCAGTCTGAAGACTCTTTAAAGTCAATGGAATTAAAAAATTAATTTCATTTTTCCTCTCCTGATTCTAAACTTAAAAATGTTGTAATTCACTGCATGCATTTATACCACTCCCAACATAAAATAATATAAATCTATAGTAGAAGGTACAGAAAAGTATTTGTTTTTGCCTTCTCTAATAACTTTTAATATAAAAATGCTTTATTAGCTAATTCTCTTCCTCTTCTCAACTAGCCTCATTTCTGCTTTCATGCTGGCGTGTGTGTGCATGTGTGTGCCTATGTGTATGTGTGTGTGTGTGAGTGTGTGTGTGTGTGTGTCTGTGCGTGTGTGTATGTGTATGTCTGTGCGTGTGTGTATGTATGTATCTGTGTGTGTGTGTATGTGTGTGTGTGTGTGTGTGTGTGTGTGTGTGTGTGTTATGTCCAGTGAGTTTCACTAGGTTTATTACCGGAGCATGGGATCCTTAGAGCGACTCCTCCACTAAAGACTGTGTCTCCCCTCCCTCAGCAAACGCTGACTGCATATGAAACATCAGTGAAGAGTAGAGTCCCACAGGTCCCTCCCTCCTCCTTGGCAGATCGTGACAGGCCCAATCTTGTGCAGATAACCACAGCTGCTGTGAATTCAAGAGTGCTGACCATATCATGTCCTGAGCTCAGCATTCCACACCTCTTCCCCCGATTTCTGCTGGCTCTTATATTCTTTCCATTCTTCTGAACTGTTCCCCAAGCCTAGGAGGGGTAATAAAGTTGTCCCATTTATGGCTGGGCATTGAACATACATATGTTCTCAGTACTTTGACCAATAATGTTTATTCATCGTAGAAAAAATAGAAAAGTTTATTCCTTATTGATAATCACATTATTTGGTTATCAAGTTTTGGTACCTCATTGGAAGACATTTGCTCTTGGTGTCTCTAATATATAGCATAGAAAAAAAAACTGAAGTCTGTATTAACACAAATCCTAAACATTGTCACATGCTTATGATCTTAGAAAATATTTTTAATTACTGTATAATTTTCTAAGCAGACATACTGTAATTAGTCACTCATCTGTTGTTGGGTTTTACATTAAAAGTGTCATTAGAAATTATAGTTTTTACAAATTCTGAGTCAAATAATCTCTGCTGTTGGGCAGGTTCTTTTGAGTGTGTGCTTCCTGAGATATTTATGAACACACTCCTTTCTGCTGAAGACCACTTTTCTTAGTGTTTCCCCAACACTGTGCCTCCTACTGGGTAGTTGGCTTTAGTTGCCTCACAGTGGTTTGTCAACTTAGCTTGTCTCTTGCACTGTGGTATGTCTGTTGCTCCATCTAGTATTAGGAACATAGTAGACACCCAGTAAAATATTTGTTGAATGCTTTTGAAGTTTTTAGAACAGCGGTCCTCAACCCATGGGTGGTGACCCATTTGAGGGCCAAAGAGCCTTAGGGGTCGCCTAAGATCATTAGAAAACACAGATATTTACATTATGATTCGTGACAGTAGCAAAATTACAGTTATGAAGTAGCAACAAAAATAATTTCATGGTGGGGGTCACCACAACATGAGGAACTGTATTAAAGGGTCATAGTATCAGGAACATTGAGAACCAATGCTTTAGAACGTTATGTGACTGATATTCATGTGATAGTTTTGGATTTTTTTGTTTTTGTTTTAGGATTTATTTACTTTTGTATATGAGTGCTGTTTCTCTGTGCACCAGAGGAGGGCATTGGATCCCATTATAGATGGTTGTGAGCCACCATGTGGGTGCTGGGAATTGAACTCAGAACCTCTGGAAGATCAGCCAGCGCTCTTAACCACTGAGCCACTTCTCCAGCCCCAGTTTTGGATTTTTACAAACATCTTTTCAAGTTTACATCATACATATGACACGCGTGGGCATAGAAGAGTACAGAAATTGAAGTGATTTTCTTTCAGCTTACCTTCGTACCCAGCAGTGGAAAGAGAGGGCAGGTTTAAGGATGGAGACCCCTGCTTTGTAGTCTGGACTGCGTAGCCCTCTCTTCCTTTCTCTGCTCCCCTTTTCTTCTCCAGAATTTAGGGTCAGAACCATGCTTTGACACAGAGCCTGCTTTCTGAAAATTCAAGTTGTTCATTTGTCATGGTCTCTGAGAGTAAGGGAGAAGGTGATAAATGTTTATTTTCTTGTTTTTATGTTTTTAGAACTTCTGGTCTAGTCTGTTCTAGCCTCAAAAGCTCATTTGTTCCAATGAGAACTCAAAAGGCTTTGATTTCCAGGGAAACCCTTCAGACAGAAGTACAACTACATACACTTATGTGTGTATCTCTAGGTCCGTATTTAAATGCCTTTAAGGTCTCGCTCTTCCTCCTCTGTGTCTTAGAAGGCAGACTACCCTGTTGCTACTGGACTAAACATGATCATTGGATACTCTCTGGAACCTGAGCTCTATCAGGTTTTCTTGGCTTTTTTTTTTTTTTGATAGAAAATTTTATAAATACAGGCTCTCTGATAGCTGGAGAAAGCTCTAATGTCCTTTTTCTCTTGGAAGTTTATTAGTAAATATTTAATGGTTCTTTTTGAGCACAGTATGAATACTAAAATATTAATTGCAGTCAGCCATTTGTTGTTGGTACACTTCTATTGAGAATGGCTTACTTTTGAACATTCTGCTTGATAATATAAAACTAGATTCTATTTAGATGTGTTTTCCCTGTGTGTATGTCACATGGTGCTAGGGATCAAACCTAGGGTCTTGCACTGCTAGGTAAGCACTCTGCCACTGACTTACACCCTCGTCCCTTAGCAAAGACATACAGTGTTGATAGGATTGGAATCCGAGAAGTTTAGCTATCTCTGTGGGTGTTTTTATATGTCACTTATGTGAGCAGAGGACTGCCCCTCCTGCTTTCCTATGTTAAAAAGCTTCGCTTTCCTGATGCATTAAAGTGGATTGAGAGTGGGAGGGTTCTCAGGGTCCAGTTAGGAGAAAGTGGAATTCAAACAGCAGTGCAGGACATGTGGAGGAGAGACCTCTTGTTGTCACGATCACTAATGCTGTAAGCCATGAAGCGTGGGGTGGTTTAACCATGTTCATGTTAGCCAGCAGTTCACTGCACTGTTGGGATCACCTGTGGAATTGTTAAAACTCTACACACTAGCTCCATTAAAATGGATTCTCCAAGGCAGGGATATAAGCATTGGTATTGTAAAAAAGTTTCCCAGGAGGTTTTAATGTGTAGCCAAGATAAACATTCTTGAGAAGTCCTATCTGCTGCAGAGAAAGTGCTTTATACTGCTACTGGCTTTCGTTAGATCTCATCAGTTATAATTAATCAATTGGATATTCTCGGATGCAACTTAGGTTCATTCTTTTCAGTAACGGACATTCATTGGGCCTTGTAACCTTGTACCATATTTTTATTAGTTGCTAGTAATACAGAGATAAAGTTCAGTTAGTGTGGTCTAGTAGGGGAGATAGAATTATACTATGTTACATAAAAAGTATGTAAATAGAGACATGGCTTGAGTATTTACTGAGAACTTAGTAGGGACTTTAACTCTGCCTGAGGTTTGGGGTGTGTGTGTGTGTGTGTGTGGAGGTGTTAAGATGAAATAAGAAATAGTCAAAATTTCACAAAGAAGGCTAAAAGATAAGAGTTTATTAGGTAGGAAATGGGGAGGTAGAGGCAGGGCTCCCCTGTAACACCTGAAGATGTTAAGAACTAAGGAATGTGCATTCAGGGCTTGGTTGGAGAGAAGCTGTTTATGAGGTACTACGAGTTAGTTATACCAGAAGGTGGGTCAGTTCGATGGCAGACTGCTCCTTCACCCTTATTGGAGACTGTTGCCTCGCCTGACTAGAGGCCACGTGGTCAGATGTATGTAGGGTCTCACTAGGTCATCAAGACTGCAGCTGCTGGAGGGGCGCTGGGGAGAGAGAGGAGGGAGAGAGGACAGAGGAGAGTTCGGGTTTTGTTTTTAGGTTTAGGTTATTGTTCTCTGTTGGCACAGAGCCTTAGATGAATGCTGTTTTATAGAAATTGTCATCCCTGTCACCTGGCCACTGCTCCCAATGCCTCACTCTGGGAAGACTCACCACAATTGAATCCCATCATTTTGCTTATTATTGCCACCAGAGACATTGTGCACTTGTTTGGATAAGTCCTTATTCAAACAGCTTTCATTATTGGCACTTCAAAGTTTGTCTGTCTGTCTGTTTGTCTGTTTGTTTGTTTGTTTGTTTGTTTTTGGTGTGTGTATTATGTTCAGGTTCTGCCCCATACAAAGAACACCCATTAGCATTTACTTTATTTCTTTTGCTTCTATACATCTTCTCTCTTTACATTGTGAATGCTTCATCTTTGTATGTGTGTAATCATTTTTATTACACGTGTGTATGTATGGTGTATTGTGTATGTGTGCACTTGTATCATGTGTGGAAGTCGGGATGATTTGTGGGAGTCAGTTCTCTGCTTCTACCGTGTGGATTTGGGATAGTGAACTCAGGTGGTCAGGCCTGGCAGCAATTGCCCTTTCCTGCTGTGCCACCTTGCTGGTCCTAAATGGTGCTTGAGTGATGGTGTAGCTGGATGTAAACTCTAGGGTAGCAGCTGTTTTCCTCTTGCACTTGAAGATTTGACTTCATTGTCTCTGGGACTGTTGTTACTGACGAGAAGTTTAATTATTTATTACTCATTTGTCTGTGACTTCCCTGTTTTCTCTCTTTATCTTTATGGTTTTTCTGGATTCCTGCCTCTCTGCAGGGTGGTTGTAATGTATGTAGTTGACTTACCCTGTGTATTGTTTGATGCATACAGTATATAACTTTCCTTTTCTGGACTAAGGATTAAACCCGGTCTTCACACATGCTAGGCAGATGCTCTGGGCTCTTTTCACTGTTTCTTTGGAGCTGGAGCGTCTCTGGTCAGGGCTGGGCTTCAGCTTCCAATCTTCCTGTCGCAGTCTCCAGGGAGCACCTGGGATTGTAGACTTGTCACCAAGCCTGGTGTGGGAAACGTTTTAATTAAGTCTTTTTGAAAATGAAAATGTAAGTAAACTAACGGATAATAATAGTCTTCCTGTTTTCCAGAAACATGAAGGATAGCTTAGTTGTATTAGCTAAAGACACATTTCCATTCGCAGAAGACGAAGAAGAGAGGTCTGTGAGCTGGGAGGTCTCAGTCACAGTCTGGGCTCTGTCAGTTTGTAAGGTTGCTTACAACCTGTACAGGTTATAGTTTGTGCTGTGTGTATTTTTCAGCACAGCATTGTTTTTGTGAGGGTAATTTGATGATAATGAAAATGTCTGAAAGTTATTAAGCACTGTGTGTAAGATACAGGGTAGTGTAGCCCACAGACAAATTATGGAAGTGCCCTTTTAATGCTTATTACAGCATTTTTGGAGGAGATAGATGTATGCTTTTCTTTTTAAAGTTATAGTCAATTCTGAGTTTTGTATTCTCCTTGGTTTGTTGCAGTGAATTAACTTGGTATACTTTTAAAGAAAAGTCTAGAGGAAATATTAGTTATTTCAACTAGATCATATCTGAATTTAGCATCTACTGTGTTTGGATATAGACCTCTGTTTGAAGCTTAACTACTTTGTGTAATCTAAGTAGAAGACACTTTTGTCCTTTTGCGTGTATGTGTGTGGGGTGTGTGCATCTTTGTGCCCATGCACTTACTCACCTGTGTGTTTGTGTGTAGAAGCCAGAGGTCAGTTCCTGATATTTTTATCACTCCTCATCTTACTTTCTTAGGCAGGGTTCTCACTGAAGCTGCAGCCAGCATTTTGACCTGGCTGACAGGCTGACGGGCTCCTGGGATCCTCCTGTCCCTGTGCCCTGAGCACTGGGTTACAGGACACAGTGCCACATCCAGCTTTTATCTGGGAGCTAGGGCTCTCGTAGAAAGCATGTCACCTGTGGAGCCACCCCAGTCCACTTTTGTCCCTTTGAAGGTACTAAAACTGAACTTTAACTTTTTTTTAAATTTAACAGGCAACCAGATAAACTGGTGGTAGTCTGGACAAGAAGAAGCCGAAGGAAGTCTTCCAAGGTGAGTCCACGCTGAACAGTTACCACTTACAAACTTGTGCTGAAGGTTAGTTTGTTCAGATGCTGAGGAGGGACGCAGCAGTAAGAGTGGAGACTTGCCAGAGTCCATTGCAGGAGAGGAGGAGTGGACTTTTTCTCTTTGTACTGATAGTCTTGTGTGTAGAGACTAGAACAGAATTTTAAAATGTCCAGCAGCAGTTCTATAACTGTTTTAAACTTTCTGTTCTGTAGATACATAAATTTTTATGAGCATACAACTATAAGCATATTTATTGGATGTTAGTTTTTCCATATAGATAGGCCTCTATTAAGAAAAGTTTGTTAGATGGTAATTGAAATTTTAAAAATTATTAAAGGCGCCTTCCAAGGTGGTTTTGTTTTTGATACAGTGTCTCACTTTGTGTCTTAGGCTGGCTTAGATTCTGTGATCTCCCTTTTGTGCCTCCTGAATGCTGGGATTACAAGGGTGTGCCACCACATCTGGCCTGTGGTTTTAATTTTATTAAGCTAAAATTTATGCATCCATAATTAACCAAACCTTAGTTATTCAATTCAATGAGTGTATTAGTCACTGTTCTACTGCTTGAAGAGACACCACGACCATGGCAACTCTTATAAAAGAAAGCATTTAATTGGAGCTTGCTTACAGTTTCAGAGGTTTAGTCCGTTATCATCATGGTGGGGAGCATGGTGCCATATTGGCAGGCATGATGCTGGGGAAGTAGCTGAGTGTTCTACAAATGATCCACAGGCAGCAGGAAGAGAGACACTGGGCCAGACTTTGGGATTTTGAAACATCCCCCAGTGACACACTTCTTCCACACCTCCTAATCCTTTTCAAGTTTTGCTGTTCTCTGATGATTAAGCATCAGATATATGAGCCATTCTTATTCAAACCACTACAGTGATATATATATATAATAATTTATAAACATATGTTTATAATTTATAATATGCATGTATTGTAAATATGATTTATATGTGCATACGGTATAAGTAATACTCCTACCAAAATGTAGATTTCTATCAGCATAAATTTTTTTGTTTCTTTTCCAGGCAGTTTTCAACCCTCAGAGACTAGCATTTTTTCATTTTCTGTCAGTAAAGACTAAGTTTACCTATTTTTGAATTTCATATAAAATGCTATAATTGTATTTTTATGTAGCAGTGTATAGCTTTAGTAGTACTATATATAGTTTTTACATAATATGATACTGTTTTATGTGTGGTTTCCTTTGCTCAGCATCATGTTTTTGAGATGTGTTCATGTACTTGTTTTCTTATGTAGTTTATAGTTTCATTGCCGCATAGTATTATTCCATTCTGTGAATTTACAAGTTATTAATTATTCAGCCCCTGATTATGCACTTTTTCACCCTTGTCGGGGTTAACTGCTAGAATCATTATTGTTCAACTGTTTTCTATTTCTCTCAGCCACGGGAATGCAGCTCTGGGTGCTAGGATGGGTACCTTAGAACTTAAGAACTTGCCAAAAGGTAGAGTGATAGATGAAGACAGCTGACCTCAGGCTCTGGTCTCCATGCACATGTGTGCACACATCTGTGCACAGTACTTCACAACACACACACACTAGAACATGTGCATGCACAACACATCCATAAACATGCATACACATGTGCACAGAAATTACCAAACTCTCCTACCAGCAATATAGAAATTTAAGCTGATTCACACCATGAACAGCATTTTCTTTAGGGCATATTATCTATTTATACATGAGAAGGAGTTCTAAAAATGGACACAGTACTTCTGATTGTGTCTTCAACGTTTGTGGAGTTGACCACAATGAAGTTGTCCACCAAGTGCAATAGAGGATTGTGACTGTACCTGTAGTCTTCAGAGTGGACACTGAAAGCAGTGTATTTCTTTCTGACAATTAGCTAGCAATTGTATTCTGAAAGAATTATGAAATATAATAAAGTAAGTTGTAGGTCAGTCAGAAAATACTCATTTTTTTTGATATTGAATATACTTTGTTATCTAATGGCTTATTTGAAATGAAGTAATTTTTATGAAGGAGAGATTCTTTCTCATATGATAACATATTGTTTGAAGCTAGGTAATGAAATACAAATGAGGCTACAGATTAAATCCAGTATATTCTAGAAGAAATTACTTTTTCTTCTATTTATTTCTTAAGTTTAATGTTCTTCAAGACCCATACAATCAGCTCTTTGTATTTAGGAGTTTCATATATGTGGATTCAACCAACAATGGGTTGAAAATATTTTGGGAGAATTGTGAGTGAGCCAGGTGTGGTGGACTATAATCTCAGTACTTAGGAGGTGGAGACTAGAGGGTCAGGTGTTCAAGGCCAGTCTGGTCTTTGTGAAACCTGTCTCAAAAAAAAAAAAAGTTCCCCTCATTATTTCCTAAACAATATGGGACGACAAAGTACTTAGTTACACTGCCCCACATTGTAGTGGGTATCTGTAAATGTCTACATGGGGGCGAATGCACCATTTATGTAAAGACTTGAGCAGCTGTGGACAAGGGCAGTCCTGGGATCCTGTCCCTCAGATGTTACTGTCCTTTAGAATTCCTGTCTTTTTCTTGGAGTATTGGAGGTGTATAACAGTTTATGAGAACTGACAGTGCTAAGCTTATAACATATATATTTACATATGTCATGTACATTTATGGAAATGTTTTACAAATTACACATAATAGCTAAATAAGGAAACTTAAAACTGACACTCAGATAAGATATTATACTGACAGTTAAATTAGGCAGTAAATAATTAGGCACATTTGCCTTTTTAATTTAAAGTTTAACTCCTAGTTAATTGCTCATTTTCTGTTGGTCCATGTATATTTTATAGCTAACTATTTAAAGAGCTCATTGCAGAATCATTCTGATTAAAATAATTGATATGGGCAATTAACACAATAGGAAGCTTTCCTCCTTTCTCAAGTCATGGCATTTATAACAGACTTTGTCAAGCTGTAATTGATTTGTAAAGGTATACATAAATAATTTTTCAGTACATGTGACAGTAGCAGCCAGGCAGTTGTGATAAACCGGAATGAACGTGGCATATTATTGTTTGTTGTCGAAGCTCTGTTTTCTGGCTGGAATTTGAAGTTTGCAGAGAGGTAAGAATACCAAAGGGAAGCCAGAGCTTTAAAACCCTCATCAGATTTTTGCTGTCACTGACACCTACCTTGCAAAGCCTTGCTTGTGATTGAGCCTTTTCGTGTGTCAAGAGGAAGGCTACCTGTGGAGCTTTACCTAATGAGGTCATGTCAGCAGCAGTAAAACTCTTACTATATGACATATGCAGCATGGGTATATATATGCACTTTTAAAATTTGTAAAATGTGAGTTTAATGAAGTCTAAAATTGGAAATTTTAGTGAAACTTTTTGCTGTGTGTGTGTGTGTGCATGTTTGTATGTGTGTGGTTGGATGTGTGTTCACGTGCATGTGGAAGCCAGAGTTCACATAGGGTGTATTCCTAGATTGTACTTGGCCTTATATATTGAGGCAAGGACTCTCACTCGAATCCAGAGCTTGCTGACAGGGCTAATCTAGCTAGCAGACTTGCTTCAGGGATCTCCTCTCAAGTTCTGGGATTCCAGGCAGGAGCTACATCCATTGGGCATTTACTTAGGTCTTGGTTTGCTGAACTCTCAGGTCCACACCGTTGTATGATATGCACTTTACCTCTGACCACTTCATGTACACACACACACACACACACACTAAACAAAAAAACAAAAACCTTGGGTATAGTGACATGTACCTATAACCTAGCACACATCGGGTATTTATGTTTTCTAGGAATTTATTAACTCGCAAAGTAGTAATTCAAGAGTCTAAGGCTAGGGAAAGAATGAAAAGCCTAATACAGGTAGGTAATAACAACTTTGTGATTTTTTTTTTCTTTTTTTTTAACTTTTATTTTATAATTTAATTTAATTTTACATATCAGCCACGGATTCCCCA
>CABHPH010133630.1:22422-73320 GCA_902168325.1 Peromyscus nudipes
GTTGGGGGCTCCTCAGCTATTGGTTCATAGTTCGTGTGTTTCCATTCATTTGGCTATTTGTCCCTGTGCTTTTTCCAACCTTGGTCTCAACAATTCTCACTCATACAAACCCTCCTCTTTCTCGTCAATTGGACTCCCGGAGCTCCACCTGGGGCCTGGCCGTGGATCTCTGCATCCGGTTCCCTCAGTCATTGGATGAGGTTTCTAGCACGACAATTAGGGTGTTTGGCCATCCTATCACCAGAGTAGGTCATTTCGGGCTGTCTCTCGACCATTGCCTGTAGTCTATTATGGAGGTATCCTTGTGGATTTCTGTGGACCTCTCTAGCACCCTGCTTCTTCCTATTCTCATGTGGTCTCCATTTACCATGGTCTCTTATTCCTTGTTCTCCCCCTCTGTTCTTGATCCAGCTGGGATCTCCCACTTCCCCAAGCTCTCTTTCCCTCGACCCTTGCCCTTCATTACCCCCACTCACGTCCAGGTTGTCCATGTAGATCCCATCCATTTCTCTGTCATTGGGCGATCCCTGTATCTTTCCCGGGGTCCTGCTCTCTAGGTAGCCTCCCCGGAGTTGTGAGTAGCAGTCCAGTCATCCCTGCTTTACATCTAGTATCCTCCTATGAGTGAGTACATACCATGTTTGTCTTTCTGAGTCTGGGTTACCTCACTCAGGATGATTTTTTCTAGATACATCCATTTGCCTGCAAACCTCATGATGTCATTGTTTTTCTCTGCTGAGTGGTATTCCATTGTGTATATGTACCATATTTTATTTATCCATTCTTCAGTTGAAGGGCATCTAGGTTGTTTCCAGGTTCTGGCTATTACAAATAATGCTGCTATGAACATAGTTGAGCATGTGTCCTTGTGGTATGATTGATATACCCAAGAGTGGTATAGCTGGATCTAGGGGGAGATTGATTACCAATTTTCTAAGAAAGCGCCATATTGATTTCCAAAGTGGTTGTACAAGCTTGCATTCCCACCAGCAGTGGAGGAGAGTTCCCCTAGCTCCACATCCTCTCCAGCATAAGCTGTCTTCAGTGTTTTTGATCTTAGCCATTCTGACAGATGTAAGGTGGTATCTGAGAGTCGTTTTGATTTGCATTTCCCTGATGATTAGGGATGTTGAGCAGTTCCTTAAATGTCTTTCAGCCTTTTGAGTTTCCTCTGTTGAGAATTCTCTGTTTAGTTCTATAGCCCATTTCTTAACTGGACTGTTGGGCATTTTGATGTCTAATTTCTTGAGTTCTTTATATATTCTGGATATCAGTCCTCTGTCAGATGTGGGGTTGGTGAAGACCTTTTCCCATTCATATGGAAAAACAAAAAACCCAGGATAGCCGAAAGAATCCTGTACAATAAAACAACCTCTGGAGGCATCACGATTCCTGACCTCAAGCTCTACTATAGAGCTACAGTAATAAAAACAGCTTGGTACTGGCATAAAAACCGACATGTGGACCAATGGAATCAAATTGAAGACCCTGACATTAATCCGCACACCTATGAACATATAATTTTTGACAAAGAAGCCAAAACTATACAATGGAAAAAAGAAAGCATCTTCAACAAATGGTGCTGGCATAACTGGATATCAACGTGCAGAAGGCTGCAAATAGATCCATATCTGTCACCGCGCACAAAACTTAAGTCCAAGTGGATCAAAGACCTCAACATAAATCCAGCTACTCTGAACCTGCTAGAAGAGAAAGTAGGAAGTAGTCTTGAACGCATTGGCATAGGAGACCATTTCCTAAATATAACACCAGTAGCACAGACACTGAGAGAAACAATCAATCAATGGGACCTCTTGAAACTGAGAAGCTTTTGTAGAGCAAAGGATACGGTCAACAAGGCAAAGCAACTCTGGTGATTTTAATCCCTGCACTTGGGAGGCAGAGGCAGGCAGAAGGGGTCATCATTGTTAGGAATCTATTTGAAGTAGGGCGTGGAGGTCACTAGTTAGATTAGACTGGCTGCACAGTGAGTCCCAGGGACCTGCCTGTCTACCTCCCCAGCCCTGGGATTACAGCTGTGCACAAACCACCCCTGCCAATTTTAAAGGGGTTCTGGAGTACAAGTGCATGTCCTGTGCCGTGAGGTGAGACTTCCGCCTCTCTTCCTCATCTGTCCAGTATGTTCCCTGATGTGCATCTGTACTCATGCACTGTTACGGGAAAGTAGCCGTGGCCTCTGGAAAACAACCGGCACCCGAACCTCAGCTGTCTCCTTGCTGTCTAGGGCCAGTCCTCTTGACTTCTCTCCTCCTGCTGTTGTCATCCTCACATTTCCCTTTAACTGCTTGTTTCCCATTAACACAAGAGTGTTTTGTCTTTACAGCTTCTCTTCAGATGTTATTTCCTCACTGTGGGTCACTTGTTTCTTTCCATCTGAATAGTTGAGTGTGTTCTCCTATGAAGTATCTCCAGTGTCTTCCCGTTCTTTCTGAGCTCATTCCAGTCTGGCTCTCCCTCTGAACTACTGTGTTGAAACTGCTTGTTTGGACATAGCGG
Organism: Peromyscus nudipes; assembly: GCA_902168325.1. Taxonomy (NCBI): domain Eukaryota; kingdom Metazoa; phylum Chordata; class Mammalia; order Rodentia; family Cricetidae; genus Peromyscus; species Peromyscus nudipes. The sequence continues at coordinate 24,940 of CABHPH010133630.1, forward strand.
CTGTCCTTTGTTGAATCCGGTGGTCATTTCCAGGCCTTACGCTGTTTCCACCTATCACCAACATTGGGTCCTTTTCTTTACTACATGGCTAAGGTACTCATGCTCCTGGGTTTTCTTTACTCTGCTGACACACCTTTGCTGATTTTGCTTCATTTCCACCCCAGGTCTCAGTGCAGACTGCCCTCCCTCAACCCCTAGGGCCTGGTGCATGTCAGGAAAGTTATCTGTCACTGAACTACATCCCAACCCAATTTTTTAATTCTTTATCTGTTTTGACTCTCCTAGGATCATATCCATTCTTAAGATTTAAGTATCATCTGTATGCTAATAATTCCCAAATTATGACAGATACTTGATTGAGCTTCTTATTTGAAGACCTGTACTTGTGTATCTAATAGACAACTGAGATTTGATGTGTATAAAACTGAGCTCCTGAACTTGGCCTTGCCTCATATACATTAACAGCAGTTTTTTTCTTTTAGTTCCTCAAGGGCAAAACAGCTTTACGGTCAGCTCTAGCTGCTTTCATTCTCTCATACACAAAACATCAGATCTCCTTGACTATCTGTGAAAGAAAACAGTGTACCAGAATGTGGCTGCTCTGTGCCACGTTCCTACCATGGCTGGTCAAGTGGCCCTCAGCTTTCCTTGTTATTTCAGTGGCCCGTAATTGTTCTCAGTTGCTTCCTCTGCTATGAAGCCTGTTGTGGACACATTGGCTAAAAGGGTTGACTTAAACGCAGCTTAGATCATCCTTTGTTTTAAACCTTCCAGTGGCTTCATGTCTCATGCAGAGCGACAATGAGTATCTTTTCAGAGGCCTGCTAGGACCTTACCTGGCTGGGCCACCACTGTCTGTGGTGTCATCTCCTCATTGGCCCCTCTGTTCCAGTCATGTCCCTTGTTATAAACCTGGATGTGCCTCAGTGCCAGCTGTTGTCCCCGCCCTCAGAAAGCTTCCTTCGCATATTGGTGTGTCTGATTTCTCCATCCTTCCCTCCAGTGTCACTGCTTCCACGAAGCCACCTCTGACTGCCCTGAAAAATAACCATGTTCTTCTGACCCCAAATCCTTATTCTCTGCTTTGTTTCTTCCCATGACATTCATGCTCCACATAACGTACTACTTAGGTAATCAGAATAATTTGTGCATCTCTTACTACATATACCATAAACTCCACTAAGGCAGGTAATTTTTCACAACTCTGTAGCCCAGATCAGTGCATGGCAAATGGTATCAGCTCAGTGACCTGGAGAGTGTGTGGGATGAATAGTTTCTACCCTATAGGAAAGTTTCTTATTCATGTGTAATGAGTTTAACATAACCAGATCTTCTTTTATTATCTTCTTCAAACCCATCCACAGTTTGCAGCATGTAAAGATGAAAACTTACTAGCCCTGTTCTACCATGACATCTCCCTTCAGCTAGACTTTGGGTAATGCACAAGGGAAAACTGGTGATGGACTTTAAAATTTGGGGGATGAAGTTTCCAAGGGAATTTTGGTAATCAAGGTTTATACATAACACACCTCCCAAATCAGAAAAATTAGAAATACAGTCTGGGAAAGCTACTGTTCTCTTTCACTTGACTTAAGTAAGAGACATCGCAGTTTAGGGAAAATGAACTTAAATACAAAGTATATGGTTAGTCCTTCCTTCCCTCCTTCCTTCCCTCACTCCCTCTCCCCTTCCCTCCCTCCCTCCCTCCCTCCCTCCCTCCCTCTCTCTCTCTCTCCCTCTCTTCTCCCTCCCTTCCTCCTTTCCTCCTCTCTGTCCACCTCCATCTTTCTCCTTTTTCTGGAGCCCCTGGCCTCCTGAGTTTCTGAGACCACTGATGCTTGGCTGTACCCTGCTAGATTTTCTTTAAATTTCCTTTTTTTCAAATTTTATGCATATGGGTGTTCTGTCTGCATGTATGTCATGTACCACTTGAGTCCTGATGCCCATGGAGGTCAGAAGCGGGTGTTGAAGAGGATGCTGTTTCCCCTGGAGCTGGAGTTACAAATGGTTGTGAGCTACCATGTGGGTTTTGGGAATTGAACTTCAGTCCTCTGGAAAAACAGCCTGTGCTCTTAACCACTGAGCCATTTCTCGAGACTCGAGATTTTCCTTTTAAGGACTAAATTTTCCTTAAACTTCTCAGTCACAAAAATAATCTTAAATATTGCTCCTTGTTCAAGTTTTCCATAATCAGAAATAGCAGCCATAATGAATATGAGATACCTTATTTTTCTGTCATGCTTGTGGCACATCTGCTTGTGTGTATGTGGGGTATATGAGGGTTTGCCTATAGATTACAGCTTCCATTTGTTTGAGCTGTTCTGGCCCAAGCTTAATGCCTAAAAAGTTTTGTTTTGTTTTCATATTTGCTTTTATTTTGACTAGTGATTTTTGTCTCAGGGAGACTACAGATCTTAATAGATAACTAAATAAAGTTAATATACTTCTGTAGGTTGTTAGCAATGCATTTCCACACTTCATAATTGAAGCTTTAATTTTTATTCTGGTAGGCTCACAGCTGGCAACCTGGAATAAAAAATCCATACCGTGGTGTTGTTGTTTGGCCTGTTCCTGAGAACATTGAAATCACTGTGACACTTTTTAAGGTGAGTTCTTCTTGTATAATCTAAGTTTATAAGTTGCATCTGTATATGCTTCTGTATATAGATTACAGCACTATTTTTGTATGTATTTGTGTTTCATCTGCTTACCCAATTGCATCATTTCCAAGGAAGAAGTTTGTGCATGGTAAAGGTATCCCAGAATTTCAAGATCTATAAAGGCCCACCAGCCCACTTTTTCCTGTATCCTACTTACAGGAATCTTTAAAATGCCTTTCCTGTGCAAAGCTGAGGTTTGTGAAAGCTTTATTCTGCTCCTCATTTTGTTGGCTTTCTTTGGTAACAATTTGCTTTAAAATCAGTACGCAGTAAATATTGATGTTAATATAACATGATATTGTAGTTTTTTTTTTTCTTTTACTCTTTGGGGGCCTGCTATCCAGCTCCCAAACAAATACACAGAGACATATTCTTATTTATGAATGCTAAGCCTTAGCTTAGCTTGTTTCTAGACAGCTTTTCTTAACGTAAATTATCCCATCTAACTTTAGCCTCTGGACTTTTTAACCTTTCTATATTCTTTATGTCTTTTTTTCCCTTCTTACTCCATGGCTGACTGGGTGACTGGGTGGCTGGCCCCTGGCATCCTCCTCTCCTTCTCCTTTTCTCGCCCCTCCCTCTCCTCTCTTTTTCTCCTGTTTAGTCTTTCTGTCTGGTCTATCCCTCTCCTGTCTTGCTATTTGTCATTCAGCTCTTTATTAGACCAATCAGGTGTTTTAGGCAGGCATAGTAACACAGCTTCACAGAGTTAAACAAATGCAACATAAAAAGAATGTAAGACATCTTTGCATTATTAAACAAATGTTCCATGGCATAAACAAATGTAACCCATCTTAAACTAATATTCCACAACATGATATATTTAAAATTAATAGCTGGTCAATTGCTTCTTGATCTTTTGGTCAAGATCAAGTGTAATAGTTAGTAAATATACATATCCACACACATATTGTGCAAATATACATATGTATACATGTATTTATATACTGTGACAGGGTCTCACTAGGTAGCCCTGGTTGGCCTGGAACTTATTTTTGCTGGCCTCAAATCCTCAAAAATCTGAACTCTGCCGCTGCTGAGAGTAAAGTCATGTGCCACCAAGCCCACTAGTTAACATATTTTATTAACATTGAGTTTTCTTGAAATTTGTCTTATTTCTTTAAATGTCATAAAATATTCAATACATACAATAATTAAGCGCCAATTTACTAACCAATTTTCCTGCTCTCAAGAAACAGTGGGGACAAATTATGGCCTATTATGAGTCTTTTGGAAAGTGGTGGAATCAGAAAACAAATGCTTGCCAAACCTGATAGTACAGGCCTATAGTTCTAGGTACCCAAGGGACTTGACAGAGAAGGATCACAATTTCAAGGCCTGCCCAAGCCACAGAGTGAGTTCAAGGCCAGCCTGGGTAAATTAAGACCCTGTCTCAAAATAGAGTAAAGAGGCTTGGCATGGTGTAGCATGCCTATAATTCCAGTGCTTCCAGGAGTTCAAAGACATTTTCTACTATGTATTGAGGCCAGCCTTGAGCTAAGTGGGACCCATCTCAGAAATGGCTGGGGGCATGGGGAAGGTGGGATAGTGAAAGAGGGGTTGTGAGGATGGAATGGCTGGCTAAGAAAAAGGGTGTGGGGGCACGGCTCCGGGACAGAGTACTTGTTTAGGATGCTCGACTCCGTAGGTTCACTATTTAGGAACATACACACACACACACACACACACAGGCACACACACACCATTACTTCTCTGAGTGATTCATGTTGAAGTTGTTTTTACAGAGTATTAGAAGGAGGTGGTAGCCACTAAATGCCTTAGGACAAGTAAGTAAGAAGAGTGAAATTAAAGTAGAGCTCAGAATGTGAAGCCAGTGTAAAACTGCTTCTGATTTTTGTGACCAAGCATATGGATTCTTCTCTTGTAGCTGTGACAGATATCTGAGAGAAACAACTTGAAGGAGGAAAGACTGTGTGTGTGTGTGTGTGTGTGTGTAGCCCTAGCTGGCCTGGAAGTCAAAGAAATGTAGGCAGATTAACTCTGCCTCCCAGTTGCTGATCACACACACACACACACACACAGACACACACACACACACTTCATTGTGCTTGTCATATATGTCCCACACACATACATTGTTGGTGGTGACACCACCATCTCCTTAATTTGCTTAGGAAAAAATAAGAGACGAAGCAGTAGCTGCTTTTCTGTTTATCTTTTCCCCCAGAAGAGTCAGGATTGCCCTATTGCCCTTCTGCTGGCTGTCCTCAGAGGCTGCTAAGAAGCCCTTCTTTCCCATGATTCTCCTGCTGGAATGATAACCTAAACATGGTAGTTAAGAATAATACTTCTGGAGTCTGCCTACATCAGTTCATTTAATTCTCAACATAGCTCCAAGGTTCTATCAACATTTCCATTTTACTGATAAGGGAGCTAAGACCAGTGGGGAGCATAATTGTGGGGGACCAGCCCCCACACTTATTTACCCCAGATACTCTTGAGGAGTGAGGGATAAAAGGCTTAGTTAGAAATATAGGGGAGAGAAACAGAGAGAAAACACAGGATAGACTCAGGTGGGCCTGGATCCTTATCTACCGGCCCAGAACTTTATTCCAAAGGTCTATTTATAACAATGCCAAGGGGTGGAGCAAAAGACCTCCCCTTTGCTAGTTACAGTCACCTGGTACCCAGGCCCGTGGTCCAATCAACCTCTTATGCAATTCTGCTGGGTACAGCCACTAGGAAACCTAGTGGTCTCCAACTGGTCCCTCTTCTTTATAGTTTAAAAGAAAAAACTCTTGATGCAACTGCATCAAACTTGACATAATAATTCTAACATAAACAGAACTATGCAAAATTACAATTCCTACTCTCAACCTTCCTATGAACCTACTCTCAACCTACAAACCTGCATTCAAGAACAGTTTGTTAATAAACTATATAAAACATAACATTATTTCACTCAAGTAACACGAAAATATTTTTTAAATTAAATATACTGAGGAATATTAACTCTCCCTTTGCTTTATATTTTTAATTAAATCTTGAGCCTAGTTAGAAAACCTAAATTTTTATATAAGCAGTTCCGTTTTGACATAAACAGTTCCATCATCACCATTGATAGAGTCTGTATGCATAAGTATATTCAAACTGTCCCATTGTAATGAAATCATTACTGCCCATTTCATTTCTTAAGTTCAAAAGTTCAAAAAGAGTTCTGGTACCATTCCTAAAAGTCCCTCCGAGTGTTCATAGTCAGGGCTGGCTTGTCAGCTGCCCTTAAGTCTTTGTATAGCTGTCAGAGTCGGAATGACTGAAGCAAACAGTTCCAAATACGAGAAGTCCCATAACCAAGTCTCTCTGAAACCTCTGCTTTCATCTGCCGCTGTGCTTTGCAGTCTGTAGCTTTCCATAACCAGCCACTCCCAGACCAGGCTAGAGAGCTTCACCACACAGCCATATGGACGCAAGGCTCCTTCAGCTGTCATGAGCTGAAACTCCCTGGATTTGGGAGGAAAACCCAATTACCTTATCAGTGACTCTTACGCTGTCCTGTTCTATCAACGAATGTAGCCTCAGGGCAACTCCATGATTGCAATCACATCCTGCCCCTGGGAGCTCAGGCTGCAGTCAGTCTCAGCAGTTCCCAAAGAGCCTCAGGCTGGCTGTTCAGCCTGGAGTACGGTTCTCACCTCCACAGCTTCCTGCTTTCCAGCACGTCTCAGCTGCTTGTCCAGCACTGACACCTTTCTGCTCTCGGCCTCCGCTGTTCACTGCTGCTCTGCTCACTGTTCACTTTCCCACAGCGTGGCGTCACTGCTGGGCTTTCCGAGCTGCTGCCCACCGCTGTTTCCCTTTCTCGTGGCTTAGCGTGTCCCCTTCTCCCCGTGGCTTCTTCACGGCCGAAAGCCTGCGGACCCTCGCCGCTAGTGCTGGCTCTGCTTCGCTGGCTCTTGGCGTCTGCTGTTTGAGAAGCTATGACAGCTCCACGGGCCTCAGCAGTGGACACTCCTTTCTGCTGCTCCTTTCTGAAGCTAGTAGTCTCTGGAATTGCTTCTTGCTATTATTGGTGGTTTCTGGAACTGCCAAGTCTGCTGTTGGGAAAACCTACTCTTCATATCCTTAGACCTAAAGCCTATGTATTCTAAACGTACATTTTTCTGACTAAATCTATGACCTATTTCAACCTACATTCTATAGGATTACTTTAGAAACCTTACTTAAACTTACATTTTATAGGTCTACTTTATAAACCTTACCTAAGTCTTACTTACATTCTATAGATCTATTACCTGTTATTTTATTTACAACTAACATGGACATTTCTTATTTACTTCTTATACTACCTTAGCAAATATATCTAACTTAGCAAACACCTAAAGATTTACTTCTTCTATAGGACTACCTTAGCAAATATACTTATTTATCATTCTATAGGACTACCTAACTCTAAATTCCTTCCTGCACTATATTACTACATTCTACCTTCCTTATTTTTTATAGATAGGAGAGAGAGAGAGAGAGAGAGAGAGAGAGAGAGAGAGAGAGAGAGAGGAGAGAGGAGAGAGAAGAGAGATATCCTATGTAGAGAGAAGTCTAACGCTGCAGCCTCTCGGCTGCAGCCTACCCTATACACCCAAGAATAAAATACCATTGCCTTCATTTTTCAATTCCTTATCGGCATGCCTACACTTGCAACACCCCCTTCAATCCTTTTGCCAAGCCCTAGGGTTATTATTTTTTCTTTTTCACCTTTTCTTTGTCTTTATTCAGGCGCCATCTGTGGGAGACCTGCCTCCACACTTATTTACCTCAGATACTCTTGAGGAACGAGGGATAAGAGACTTAGTTAGAAACAGAGAGGAGAGAAACGGAGAAAGCACAGGATAGATCCGGGTGGGCCTGGATCCTTATCCGCCAGCCCAGAACTTTATTCCAAAGGTCTATTTATAACAATGCCAAGGGGTGGAGCAAAAGATCTCCCCCTTGGTAGTTACAGTCACCTGGTACCCAGGCCCATGGCCCAGTCAACCTCTTATGCAGTTCTGCTGGGTACAGCCACTAGGAAACCTAGTGGTTTCCAACAGATAATATCTCCAGATACCTTGAGTTGACCCTATTCTTTCCTCTAGACCAGAGTGGTTCTCACCTGTGGGTCGTGACCCCCTTGGGAGTCGCATATCAGATATTCTGCACATCAGTAATGTTATGATTCATAACAGTAGTGAAATTATAGTTATGAAGTAGCAACAAAATAATGTTATGGTTGGGGTCCCCACAACATGAAGAACTGTATTAAAGGGTCTCAGCATTAGGAGGGTGAGGACCACTGGTCTATACTGTTCTACCTCTGCAATAACGGATTATGAATATTTACTATAACAGCAAGATCTCGGATATGCTTGAGGAAGATTTAAGTAATCTCATCAAATAAATTTCTTGATTTAGTCTGCTCATATTGGTAAAACAAATGAGTAGACAAAGTTATAGAGTGTTTTGTATTTATTTTTAATGGCAGAGAACAGGGAATGGAGTTAGAACAGTTCATAGCCATCTGTTTGGGGAACTGACAGTATGAGTCTGAGTTGAAAGTAGCTGTTAAAATTTGTTGCTTGCAAGATTAGGAGTTAAGTGTGGCTTGTCGGTCCAATGTGGGATGTGCTCCTCACTCAGCTTTCATGCCTTTCAGCATTAAGATGTAGGGAAGATGCCCCTAACCTCCTCCTTCCTAGTCTGCAGTATCAAACATGTCTACTCAATTATATTATTGGGGCAACCTTGTAACCTTTTACAATATTTAGATGAGTATTTTCAGTGGATCCTTTATCTTCCACATCACCCAGAATTCAGATAGAAAAACAAACAAAATGAAGCAACTTGATTCTTTCATGGTAAATTTTGGACCTTGTTTTTGAACAGCACTTAAATATTCAAGCAAAAAATTTTTTCACTGTTGATTTAATTTTGAAATTGTAAATAGGAAAGGACTTCTCTGGCTCCGTGACATTCACACAAGCAAACTCACAGAGAAGTGCTTTTTGAGTTATTTATTTTGTAAAGATTTATTTATTTTTGTGTGTATGGGTATTTTGTCTACATCTCTTGTGTATCATGTGTATGCTGCCTGTGGATTGCATGAATCCCCTGGCACTGGCATTCCAGACTGTCTGAGGTACCATGTGGGTGCTGAGGTCTTCTGGAAGAGCAGCAACCAGTTCTCTTAACTGTTGGGAAATCACTCCAGAACCCCTAATTAAAAAAAAAATCTATCTATCTATCTATCTATCTATCTATCTATCTATCTATCTATCTATCTATCTATCTATGTATGGTGTTTGCCTGAATGTATGTCTGCACTGTGTGCATGACTGGTGCTAAGAAGGACAGAGGAGGGTGCTGGGTCCTCTGGACATTAAGTTACAGATGGTTCTGAGCTGCCTTTTTGGCACCTGGGATTTGAACCTGGGTCCCTTGGAAGAGCAACCAGTGCTCTTAGCTGCTGAGTCATCTCCCTGGGAAATACTTTTTAAGAAAGTTATCAGTGTGTTTCACTAACTCTGTATTTAACCAAAAGCTGATTTCTTTAGATTACATGCCTGTTTTTGAAAAATTGAAAATAAATATGGCTAGTAAAAAATTTAAAAACATTTCAAATTTTCAGAAGGGAAATGGTTCTTTATGTTATTAGTGCAGAAGTAAGAAAGTTGACAACAGTTAGAGGTAACTAAAGAAGGCTTAATTAATTACAAATGTTTTGTCTGGTCCATAATAAAATAATTCTGTAGACATCCATTTTAAAGTGCCTGAGAAATGAATGTTGTTGTTGCTGCTTTCACATCATGTGCTGAAATTTCCTATCAGGTTATTTCTTTGCCCCAATGAAATTACTCCCTTAAAAACTGTTTTAGATCCACTACATCATCTGGGTCTTACAGATGTCTTATTTGCTTTAAATAGTGAAGTATATCAGTGTGTGAAGGCACTGTTAAATATTTGTCAATTTAATGTGGCATTTATTCCTGAATTCCTTTGTCCTGTGTTCTTGAGGCTGCAGCTCAGTCATGAAACTGAGTCAGCAGTGGATAAAGTCGTGGATCTGGAGCTCTAATATAGCTTTAACATCTGGACTGCTTCAGTCCTCTGCTCAGTTAATGGTGGTAAAAACAGGACCTGTCTCAGAAGTTGCACATTAACTGGGACACAGTGAGCGCTCAATAACTATTTCTGTGTTGCTGGTACTAACTGTGCTGCATTTCTAAAAACAAAAACAGCAAAGATGAAAACAAACAGGTTGGATGGCTGTCCTCAGCGTTGTGTCGTCTTATTACTTAGCCTCTGAGTAGTACTGTTTGTGTCCCAAATCAATTATAAGAAGCTCTTCCAGTCTTTATAGTCATTTCTTTCATAACCTAGTTCGCGGGTAGGCCCAAATGGAAAAAAATAGCAAGTAGAATTTTCAACTTTCATTTTTCTTCTACCCAGTCTTGTCCTCTCTCTGTTTGCCACCAACACCAAGGACACTCTGTGGTGGGGTTTTATCTTACCAATATGAATCTACTCATGGAAGCAGTTGTGCTGACCACACACCACCCTGTCATTACATGCAAACTAAGAAGTTTGGAATTGTTTTCAAGGTATACTGGATTGACAGTAGAGTCTTGTACATGTTGAGCAAGTGTTCTATCATTGAGCTGTATCTCTAGCCCTTTTTATTTATATTTTTTATTTTGAGACAGGGTCTCACAGAGTTACCCAGGCCAGTAGTGAACTCATTCAGTGACCCAGGCAGGTCTGAAATTGTGATTCTCCTGTCTCAGTCTCCTGAGGAGACCTGTCCACTAGGACTGGTTGAAGTCTGGGATTTATCGCATGTGTTGTAAGGGACTAAAGGAAATGTAGGTCATGCTAACATGGTCAGAGTGTGGCCTGAAAATTAATCTGTGAGTGAAAGGTAAATGAATTGAGAGACCGTTGAAGCCACTCTTACCTTGAGATAGCCAGGATGGAAACTCAGTTGTGACCACAGTATTGTGGGGGATTTATTAAGGCAACTCCACATAGTTAAAAAGGAGGTTTATTTTGGGGTAACTTACAGCCAGTAAAGGGGTTGGTTACAGGATCTGGGAGAGGTGAGGGGCAGTCCAGTGATGTTCTCTGGAGAACTCTGATCAGTCTACCATCCAGTATCCAGGATCACAAGGAACCAAGAGACCCAGCTCATCCGGATCTCGGGTCTTAAGGGCTCCCATCTCGGCCCCGCCCCAGGGGTAGGTCATAGGTAGGCGTGGCAGTTACTAGAAGCCTCACTAGGGGTAGTACTTCCAGGTCAAAGCTGGAACAGCTACCCACTACACCTCCCCCTTTTGTCTAAATAAGAAGGTTCTAACCTAATACAAAACTATATACAATAGGAATGATTATCAAATATTGTGCAGGAGGAATAAGGGACAATGACTTAGACAAGATGGAACTACAACCAACACAAACAATATCAAACAAGAGACACACACTAAAATCCAGAGAATTCTGGAGTATAGGTAAATGGCATGTTGCAAAGATCATTTCAAAAGGTATCCTTCCTAAAGAACCTAAATCTAATACTTAATATGTTCTAGCTAAGATACAAGAAGATTGTAACTATAACTGTTAGTCTTCAATCCCATCAAAGACCTGAGAAGGAATATAATAATACCTGAAAATGGGAGAAGGATGCAAGCAACTTTTGGGAGTCTTGCAAGAGTATGCAGAGACAGCTGGCAGCCTGGACAGTCACCTACAGTTTCTCAGCATTGTTGCTGCATTCAAATTGGCTACAGGCCTAGAGTATCTGTCAGACCATTTACTGTCAGCAGTCGAGGCAAGGGCAGTTCTTCGCCCAGTAGGCTGTTTTGTGCCAAGGTGAAGACAGACTTCCAAACGGAAATGTCTCAGAAGCCCAACATTCTCATAGGATCAGATCAGTGCTGCCAGGAGCAATTGTGTCTCATGTCAACAGAATTCCAAGTTATCAAAGCATTTAAATGCTATATTCTCTAGGTCTATAAAGTGTTTGAAGATTACCTATCCATCTGACATATGTTTCTGTAAGTCTGGAGAACCTAACTAACATAACTATAGAGATGACAAGCATAGGTGACTATAAATCTGTAAGTCTTATCTACCTAGATAACCTAAGGGTAAGGCTTCACATAAACAGGGTAAACAGTCTGTAAACTAATGCACAGTAAAAGGACAATGACCTCAAAATTGTGACAATATACAAAATAGCTAAGGCAGAGGTAGGAGTGTATAGTACAATATGCAATATGACAATAAATCTAAATATGTATCAATATACCAAATATCCTAAACAGAGGTAGAACATACAGACAGTATGATAAATATAATTTTACATTTGTATCAGTATACAAAACATTTCAAATAAGAGTAGAAAATAGAGTTCTGTATTTTTATCAATATACAAATTATCTTGAATAAGAATATAAAAATAGTTTACATTTGTATCAGTATACAAGAATCCATAACAGTGCAATTTGTCTAAGGCTGATATTTTACTAAATTAGTTTACTAGTGTATACAATAATCTACCTTAATATCCTATACCTACCCATTCCCCTTTTTCTTTTCTTAAGGGGAATACTGAGTCCAATGTTTTCTTCCACCCCCAACCCTGTAACCATTATCCATAATCCTCAGAAACATGAAACCTTTGAGAAAAAGGGGTGTTGTTTTATTAGAATTGCTTCCTGCTGTTCAGGGGGCGAGGGTATCTCTGTGGAGTCCTGTAAGAAGGCTCAGATAGTTAAGTCTCAGTTGGACTAACTGTAGATTCTACAGCCAGTCTCAGAGTAATGGGTAAGACTGTCTGAGATTCTGGCTAGAAGTGTAGTATGATGATGAGTACCATGGCATCATTCTGGACTGGGTAGAGTTGTTTTGTGGGGCTCCTTCTTCCTTCTGGAGTCTTCAGAGATTGCTATTGGAAAAACTTATTTTTTACTGTGAAAAACTTAAACATTATTAATATCAAAATGGGAAGTTTGGATTTAAAGATAGCATGACATGTAAGAAAGGTTCTGAGAAATCAAGAATAAGCATGGAGAGAATTAAAATCTTGAAGATAATGGTCCCCTTTTATTGGGTTTTCTTCTGTCCCACAGCAGATGGCTCTTCTGATATGAGACAGAATCTCTCAACCTTTTCTTTTAGCAGTATGCTTTGGTTTAGAGAAGGAGTGAGCCAATTCCAACCCCCAAACCAGCTTGGTGTATAATTGAGTCGGAATCACAACTTTTCTAGAATTAAGGAGATATAGATGGTAGGCAATGAGATGTTACCTGATGTAGATTGGTACCAATAAATTCCTTCTTTCTACTGTAGATGTCTGGATATCCAAGGCCTTATGATTTCTGGAAGATGGGTATTTCCATTATCCTGTAAAGAGAAAAACAGAACCCTGCCCAACCCTTGTTTGTTAAATTTTTCTTACTACTTGTAGAGAAGTCACGTTGGTGGATGAGCTTTTATTTTTCCTCATCAAGGGGTTTCTTCTGTTCGAATCAAATTTTTATTAATTTTGTTGGTATCCATAGCTTTTCTTCTCCTGCAGAAACAGAAGCAAAACCCCTTCCTGATCATAGGACATATCCTGGTTTCCATTCTGAGGTCAACACATCTTTGAAATAAACCGGTTGGTTTAGCTCAGGAGTTTTCTCTGTCGTTCAATGTCTCTCCACAGCTGTTGTTCCTTTCTCATCAGCATTGAGAAAATTCAAGGTTAATAAAGTATTATGCAATCTATTTCTAGGAGTCATTGTTATCTGTTGCTGTTTATTTAGCATATCCTTTAAAGTTTGATTGGATCTTTCTATGACTGCTTGGCCTGTGGGATTGTGTGGTATACCTGTAACATGCTTTATATTGTAATAAGCAAAAAACTGTCTCATTTTATTGGAGACATATGCTGGTTCATTGTCTGTCTTAACTTGTACAGGTATTCCCATGATGGCCATAACTTCTAATAGGTGTGTAATCACAGAATCAGCCTTTTCAGAACTCATAGGAGTTACCCACTGAAATCCTGAATAGGTGTCAATGGTATGGTGTACATACTTTAATCTTTCAAATTCTGTGAAAGGAAACACATTCATCTGCCAAATTTTATTTTTTTTGTATACCTTTTGGATTGCTCCCTGCAGGTAATGGAGTTTGGTTATAGAAGGAACAAGTAGGGGATATATATATATAAAAATTTTTTTTACAGTATACTTGGCTTGTTGCCAAGTGATGGAGAAATCCTTCTTCAAACCTTTGCTATTTACATGGTGTGTCTTATGAAATTCTGAGGCTTCTAGCACATTACCTATTAGTAACTGATCAATCTCATCATTACCTTGTGCTAGAGGTCCTGGCAGACCTGTATGGGATCTGATATGTGAGATATATATATATATATATATATATATATATATATATATATATATATATGATATTCCCTTTTTCTGATGATTTCCTGCAATTGTATGAATAATGAAGTTAATTCTGTATTATTAGGAATAAATTCAGCAGTTTCAATATATAAAACAACTCACTCTGCATATTGAGATTCAGTGACTATATTGAGGGGTTCTGTGAAGTCCATCAGTACCATAAGAATGGCATATAGTTCTGCCTTTTGTACAGAGCTGTATGGACTTTGAACCACTTTATTTAAGTCCCCTGATCTGTATCCTGCTTTCCCTGATTTATTTGCATCAGTATAGAATGTGAGGACTCCAGAGGTTGGCTTTTGTCATACAATGTGATGAAGGACCCATTCAGTCTTCTTTATGAATTCTCTTCTCTTGCTTTTGGGATAACGGTTGCTAATCTCTCCCAAAAAGTTACTGCAGGCTCTCTGCCAGTATTCATTATCTTTCCATAGTGAGGAAATTTCCTCATTGGTTAAAGGTACTACAATTTCTGCTGGGTCCATTCCTGTCAACTGGTGAAGTCTTAATTTTCCTTTTTGAATCAAATCAGCGATCTTTTTTACATAACTCTTTAACTTCTTACTTGGTTTATGTGGTAGAAATATCCATTCCAATATAATATCTTCCCTCTGCATCAAAATGCCTGTGGGTGAATGTCTGGAGGGGAATATGACAAGAATGCATATAAGTTCTGGATCCACACGATCCACATGTGCTTCTTGAATTGTCTTTTCTACTAGAGCCAATTCCTTCTCAGCTTCTGCTGATAATTCTCTTGGACTATTTAATTCTTTGTCTCCTTTTAGAATACTAGTCAAATTTTGTAGTCCGTCTTTGGGTATTCCCATGATACCCAGTAAGTTGGAAATGCTTCCTAACAATTTTTGAAAATCATTTTAAGAGTCTGCAATCGACCTCTCCTTAGTTGTACTTTTTGGGATCTAATTTTTTGTAGCTCTATCTTATATCCTAAGTAATTAATAGAATCTCTTCTTTGTATTTTTTAGGAACAATTTGTAGTCCCCAGCAAGGCAAAACTTTTTTTTATTTGTTTTAACATGCTTTCTGATGTGCCTAACTTTGGATCAGCTAATAAGATATCCATATAATGATAAATTATGGATTGTGGAAACTTCACATGAATTATCTCCAATGGTTTTTGCACAAAATATTGGCACAGGGTAGGGCTGTTTAACATTCCCTGTGGGAGGACCTTCCATTGATAATCTCTTGACTGCCTGGGAATTGTTATAATTAGGTACTTTGAAGGCAAATTTTTCTGTATCATTTTCTTGTAAGGGTATGGTAAAGAAACTGTTTTTTAAGTCAATAACTATTATAGGCCATTCTTTGAGTAACAGAGAGGGCAAAGACATCCCATTCTGTAGGGAGCCCATGGGCTGGATTACTTTATTAATAGCTCTCAGATCTGTCAGCATTTTCCAATTACCAAACTTTTTAAAATAACAAATACAGGAGAATTCCAAGGGCGGTAGAATCTTCAATGTGTTGAGCATTTAACTGCTCTTGAACCAGCTGTTTTAAAGCTTGTAGCTTCTCTTTTGTCAAAGGCCATTGTTCAACCCAGACAGGTTTATTAGTTAGCCATTTTTAAAGGTAAGGCTGTTGGTACTTCTGAGAGTTCAACAGCAGTTGTATTCTGTTTATATACAGCTTGAACAGTTGGTGACTCTTTTTATAGCATGTTATGGTATTATTCTTAGAGACATGCATTGGTCTATATTCCTTTTCTTGGCGTGTAGGAATTTTAATCTGGGTATTCTACTGTAACAGATCTCGGCCTCAAAGATTCACTGCTACATTTGCTACATATGGCTTCAGCCTTCCTCGCTGTCCTTCTGGCTCTATGCATTCAACCCATCTCGAACTCTGTTTTATCAGAGATAGAATTCCAACCCCTAGAAATTGGACATCTATCTCTTGAAGAGGCCAATTTGGATGCCCTGATTTTGGTGTAATTATAGTCACATCCACACCTGTGTCTACCAGGCCATCCAGAACAATGCCATTATTTGAATTCTAAGCTTTGGTCTTTGTTCATTTATGGAAGTCTGCCAAAATATTCATTTTATTGTTTTCTTTGGAATTTTTGATTAATCTATCAGAGCTGTTCTATTATCTAGTGTAGTATCGTTCTTTACATTAGGCATTGGTTTATTTAATTGTCCTGGAGAAGAATTTCCTCCACAGTGGCTGGGAAGTGTTTGGACCATGTTTAATTTGGGGGCCTGTAAGAGGCCCCCTGAGGTATTTCTCGCTGGTAAAGTGGTCCCTCATATATCTATTATTGATCTGGACTCATTGGTCCAGTATTGGCCTTTGCCACATCTTCTACATAATCCAGAAGTTTGAGGTGTCCTGTTTGGGTTATTTCTATAAGGAGTATTACTTGTAGGAGCTCCCCATGTACAGTTTTTACTTATATGACTTCGTATACCACATTTAAAACATTTGGCACCATGGGGCCTTCTTCCACCTCTGGGAATTGCCTCTCCTATCGAAGCCTCATTACTATAGTTAAGAGACTCAACACTGTTAGTATACTGAATCCATTCTTCCAAAGGAGCTGATCTGACCTTTAATGCCATAAGTATTCTTTTGCATTCTGTATCAGCATTGTCGAACACCAAGGACTCAGTTAATACTTGTCTTAATGCTTTATCTGACACAGCTTTCGTTATAGCTGTGGTCAGCCTTTGTAAAAAATCAGTGAAAGGTTCTTACAGTCCCTGAAATATCTTTGTGTATACCTCAGTTGGTTTTCCTGGTTCTGGATTTTTTTTCCCAAGCATTTAGAGCTGCTGTATGGCATAGGGATATTGTATGCTCATCATAAGTGGCTTGTACATTCCTATCAGCAAAATGTCCCTCACCAAGAATTTGATCTTGGGAGATCTCAAAACCTCTGAGTTTACTTTGTTGCTCTATATTTCTTGCCTTTTCTCTCAACCATCTTTTCCATTGTAACTGCTGGCTATATTCTAGAACAGCTGAAATTAACTGATTCCAGTCATCTGGAATAATTCTATGTGAGGTAGATCATGAGTTTAACATCTATCTTACATATGTTGAGTATATTATATATGTGACTATTGCTTCCTTCATAGTTTTAAAAAATCTCTCATCGAAATCAGTTGTAATGTATATTCCACATAAGGCTCAGGGTGTCTGTCATCTGCTGGTCTCTCCTGGATAATGACAGGATAAGCCATTGTATGAGAGCCATCTGGAGATGTTATGACCTGTATGGTCTTGCCCTTCTACTCATTAGGTCCCTTGTCTCATTTACTGAGCGTTTCTTCCAGGGCTTGCAAATGAGCACCTAGGATCTGTTCTAGGGAGTGAACCTCCTCTATTGCAAGGGATTCCAGATTTCTCATGGAGTCATGCAACTTTTTATGTTCTTCTGAAATATATGATTCCATAGACCTTATTTTATTAGTTAATGATAATCTTTCTTCCTTATAAAGTGTCTGAGTAGCAATAACTTTACCCTGGAGAGTTATTCTATCCATTAAGTATTCATATTTATTATCAATAAAATCAAATTTGGCTATACATTTATTATTAATGGACTGAAGTTCTTGTATTAAGTTAGCAGTTTCCAAACTAAGAAGTCTGTTTTGTAAATCTTTATTACTATCTTGTAAATCTTTGTTAGCAGATTCCAGAGAAAGAATCTTTTATGTAAACCTTCACTGCTATCTTTTAAAGTCTGTATCAGTCCCAATAATGACTCATCTTTGTTATTATTATTAAACCAGTATTTGAATGCTGTGTGAATTATTATGGTAAATGCCAAAATGGTACAGGCCACATAGGCCTTAGGAAGGTCATATATTTCCAGGAAAATGTCGTTCATGTTTTTAAATTCTTGTGAAGTAATTTTTCATCCATATTATAAGAATTACTCAAAATTTGTTAGTCTGTTTCAAGGTGTAAAGTTATCAAGTACCCTTACCTGAAGTAAAACGCTGGCTTGCTTATCTTACTGTCCTTGCGATGGTTTTTTTGGGTGTAGTAGTGCTTTTTGGCTAGCAGGTGTCATCCACCAGCTGAAGGCTTTGGCTGGCAGCAGCTGCAGGTGGGAATGGAGTGTCCTCTGTGCCTGTGTGGAGGAGCTGCGGGATGCAGCAGCAAGGCAGCATAGGCAGATCTTCCTGTGACTCCCTGGAGCTTCAGGGCCTGGCTTGGCTTTCATGGCCTGCCTGGCCTTTCCCCTTTCCTCAGCCAAGAGGCAGGTGTGTGTGGTTGAGTGGCCTGAGCTCAGTGCATAGAGAGCTCCAGGCAGCAAGGATGATGGCTGGCAGCTGTGGTTCCAAAACCCTCTCAGCGCCTCTGCAGCCGCAGGAGCAGGTACTCTTGGGGAGCCAGCTGGGGGCAGTGTCTGCTTTAGCCAGGCAGCCTCTGAGCAGCTTCCGGGTGAGATGGTGGAAGCCTTAGACTCCGGTGGGAGCTGGCGGCATGGGCTCCAGGAGATGGGGGTGGTTTTCGCTGGTCTGGGGGCTAAGCTTGCCAGAGGAGCTGGTTCTGCACTCAGCTGCTCCCTTGAGTGGGGAATGGAACCAGACTCGCAGCAGAGACGCTCCTTAGCTATACAGAACTTGGCAGGTGGGTGCACGTGCAGGCAAGCTGGGGAGGAGGAAGGAAGGGAAGGGAGGTAGCAGTACCGAGTGGTTATGAGCTGAATGGGTAAGTGCTTGTTCCTCAGGAGGGGTGGGAATTTTAAAAGAGGCAGGGAAGAAAACTGGCAAGTGTGGAAAGTGTGCCACAGCAGCCACAGAGGAGGCTGAGGGCAGAGGCCACCCAGGTGTTTGGAGTATGCCCCACAAGAGCGCCAGATAATGGGGGATTTATTAAGGCAATTCCACATAGTTAAAAAGGAGGTTTATTTTGGGGTAACTTACAGCTAGTAAAGGGGTTGGTTACAGGATCTAGAAGAGGTGAGGTGCAGTCCAGTGGTGTTCTCTGGAGAACTCTGATCAGTCTACCATCCAGCATCCAGGAGCACAAGGGACCAAGAGAGCTGGCACATCTGGATCTTGGGTATTAAGGGCTCCCATCTCTGCCCGCCCCAGGGGCAGGTCATAGGTAGGCGTGGCAGTTACCAGAAGCCTCACTAGGGGTACTACTTCCAGGTCAAAGCTGGAACAACTACCTACTACACCATAGCAACAGAAGATTATGATAAAGTGGGGCTAGTTATGAATAAGATGCTTTTCTGTGAGGAGCAGGTCGAGCCTGAGACCCTGTACAGAGATACCAGAGTCCATCTCCATGTGAGTGTGCCTATTTTAGTCTGCTCTACTGAAATACCATTGTACTGTGGCTATCTCCACACCCACCCTACCCCTCACACGTAGACTTGAACTTGAATACATCAAATATAAATGTATTATGAGCCCACTATTTTTCTCTTTTTAAAGTTATTGACTTATTTTTTCTTTGTAAAATTTTCGATCACTTTGAAATGGATTTGAAAGAATGCCAATTCCTATATGAAGAATTTAGAACTTAAAAGTTACAATATTGATATTTTTCTTGCCCCATGTCTTAGTTACTTCCCTTTTGCTATGATAATCTACCCTGACATCCCAACTTGAAGGAGAAGTTGTGCATCGTGGTGGGGAAGGCCTGCAGCAGGAACATCTATCCGCAGTCAGGAAGCAGAGGATGATGAATGCTCTGCCTTGTTCTCTGGGTCTTACACTCTGTTGCCTTTACTTCTGATCTGTAGAAATCACATAGTTCTGCTGAATCTGGGTATTTTGTCTCTTGTGAAACTTTCCTCTTCATTTCTGCAAGATGAAATGTGTTGTTTTCTGATCTCCATTTTGGTCTTTTATTTCATTTATCATATACTTATTCATAGTTGAGTATGGTCTGTGTCTCTAAATGCACGAACAAGTATGCATGAGCCCATAGCCTACTTCTGTAGTCTCTAGGGTAGTAGTATTTGTCAACTGAACAGACAGTATTGTACCGGGGTAGCAAGATCCCTCAACCCTGGATTCCTCAGGTCTTCTCTTGGCAGAAATGGGAAGGGGATTGTCAACAGCTCATGTTGATTGGCTCTTTTGTCTGATTATGAAGTCCCTCAGCATACTTGGAAATTGCAGGGCTTACATAATCTCTGTATCAGAACACTGGCTTAAGGGAGGCGTTTAGTTTCAAATACAAGAGCTGTAAAGGTAAGAGAAGAACTTTCTGTGAACACTTAGTATGTCAGCGAAACACTAGTTGACTCACAGAGTTGTCTGTGATCATGTGTCTGTGTCTTGTCATAGATGTGGTGCTGGGAGAGATGTGTCGACAAAGGAAAAGAATTTCTCAATATAAAATAATGATTTTTGTAGAGAAATTACTCATAGTTTTCTTTAAAAAGGTTATTGTGCTCCTTCCTTCTAAGAAGTTAGTAGAACTACAAACGAGCTCATTTGTCTTTTCCTGATTGTGTTAATTGGACTGAAGATGCATGTTTTTTCTTCTCATAATTTGCTTTTGTTGCAGGATCCTCATGCAGAAGAGTTTGAAGACAAAGAGTGGACATTTGTCATTGAGAATGTAAGTTAATGACACATACTCAGTGCTCTTTTACCTCACTATACTATTAAAGTTCATGAGCAGTCTGGTGATGGGAGAAATGTTACTTTATGAAAACTTCCTAGGGAATTTTTAGGTTTTAGAAGTTCTTATCAATCACAGTTGATTATAAAATATTTATGACAGAACTGTAAAAGTCTTTAATGACAAACTATACACACACACACACACACACACACACACACACACACACACACGATCTGTATTCTGTTTGGGACCTGAGGGCAAAGTCATTTACTTATCTTTTTTTTTTTTTTTACGTTTTATTTTATTTTTCATTTGCATGCCAACCACAGTTCCCCCTTCCTCCCCTTCTCCTCCTCCCCTCTACATCTCCTTCCTCATCCCCCCACCCTACCCTCCATCCACTCCTCATAAGGGTTCAGACCTCCCTTGGGTAGTCAGCCAAGGCTGGCACACCAAGTTGGGGCAGGACCAAGCCCCTCCTCCCGAATCAAGGCACAAGGCATCCCACCATAGGGAATGGGCTCTAAAAAACCAGTTCATGTACTCAGGATAAGTCCTGGTCCCTCTGCCAGGGGCCCTACAAACAGATCAAGCAATACAACTCTCACCCACATTCAGAGGGCCTAGTTCGGTCCCATGCAGGTTCCCCAGCTGTCAGTCCAAAGTCTGTGAGCTCTCACTAGCTTGGGTCAGATGTCTCTGTGGTTTTCCTTATTATGATCTTGACCCACCTTACTCATATAATCCCTCTTCCCTCTCTTCAACTGATCTCCAGGAGTTTGGCCAAGTGCTTGGCTGTGGATCACTGTATCTGTTTCCATCAGTTACTGGATGAAGGTTCTATGATGATAATTAGGGTAGTCACCAATCTGATTACAGGGGAAGGCTAGTTCAGGCACCCTCTCCACCATTGCTATGAGTCTTGGCTGGGGTCATCCTTGTGGGTTCCTGGAGATTTCTGTAGTACCAGCTTCCTCCCTAACCCTCTAATGGCTCCCTCTGTCAAGATATCTCTTTCTTTGCTCTCCCTCTCCGTCCCTCCCCCAACTTGATCATCTCAATTCAGGCAATAGATAGCCTCACACCAGCAAATCCCAAAGAAGGGAAACACACACACACACACTGCCACCACCAACAAAACCAAAAATAACAAGAATTAACAATCACTGGTCTTTAATATCTGTTAATATCAATGGACTCAATTCACCCATAAAAACACACAGGCTAACAGAATGGGTATGAAAACAGGATCCATACTTACCTTTTTTTTTTTTTAATCTCTTAAGCATCTAGTATGGTATTTCTTATATAGTAAATGCTTTCATATTATGGAATTCTGTTGTTGGGGGGCCCACCACCCAGCTCCCAAATAAATACACATGTGGAGGCTTATTCTTAATTATAAATGTCTGGCCTTACCTTGGCTTGTTTGTAACCAACTTTTCTTGACTTAAATTATCCTTTCTACCTTTTGCCTCTGGGCTTTTCCTGTTCTCTTACTTTTGTAAATCTTACTCTTATTCTGTTGCTGGTTGTGTAGCTGGGTGGCTGGCCCCTGGAGTCCCCCTCCTCCTCTGGCTACCTCTTCTTTCCTTTTCTCCTTCTAGGTTTCTCCTTCTATATATTCTCTCTGCTGCCAGTCCTGCTTATCCTTTCTCCTGCCTCACTATTGGCTGTTCAGCTCTTTATTAGACTATCAGGTGTTTTAGACAGGAACAGTAACAAGTTAAACAAATGCAACATAAACAAAAGTAACACACCTTAAAATAATATTCTACAACAGAATCCCAAGAGGCTAGCAGGTATACAGTGGTATTAAATAAATGCTTTCTAACTAGGGACTAGAGAAAATAGGCAATGACAATATAATGATTAAGAGTCTAGGCATCTTGGGACTAGAGAGGTGGCTTATTGTTTAAAAGTACTTGCTGTTTTCTCAGAAGACTGGAGCTGGGTTTGCCCATCAAGTGTTGTAACAAATGCCTATAACTCTAGCTCCAGGGACTTGATGCTTTCTGAACGAACATGCACACACACACACACACACACACATACACACATACACACACACAAAGATAGACTTAGCCTGAAGCCCTGGTTGTCCCAGTTACAGGCTCCCTGCTCAGGAGCAGGTTTCTGAACTCCTCAGCTTGAAAGTTTGTGAGTTGTTGGGAGGATTAAGGATTTGGTGTTATTGTCACCTTCATCCTCAGAACTGCAAGACTTCGATGTAACTGCTTAGGACGTTCTTTGTATCACGTTCCTTCCTTCTGTGCTTGGCTTTGTATCTCAGTGTTAAAAGGGAACTTGAGCTTTTCCCAGCAGTGACTTGGTCCATTTCTCGGTTTAAAGTGTTGGGAAGTGTGTGAGCAAACTCAGGTACCAGGTACAAACACAGTTGGGGAGTTCTGATGGCCGGTACGGAGCACTGACAGCATGCTCACGTCTCATGCACATCAGCAATGTTGGCGTTTTTGTAGGGATACATTTGAGCATACATTATACTCGGAAGAAAAACAAATCCCGCGAGACTTGTTTAAGTTAGACTTGAAAGCTAACATGCTTGTTTCCAATGGAGAGCTCCCAGTGGATGGCCTTCTGTTGCTCATGTTTCATCTGTACATGTGAAACTTGATATGCTGCAGACTTAGTGAGTTACATTCAAATAGTTTAATAGTAAAAGTCTGTTAAAACCAGTTTTCTATTTGTAGGAAGGTGTTCTTACTGTTGTCTTAGGATGAAGAAGCAATAGTTCCACATTTCTGAAAATCAGGTTATAAACTAATTACCAAAAGGCTCAAGTTTTTTTTCTTTTAAAAGGAAAACTCTATGACATTACTAGATTTGACTGCAAAAGGTATTTTAAAGATTAACAGAGGTACATACTAAATCTTAAAATGGTAAACTTTAAATGGAATGCAAAATAAAGATGTGTATTAGATTTTCTTTCTATATTGGGATATGTATTTCTCAAAAGTGATTGTAACCTTTTAGTGTAAAATATGTTTAAGTCCAGAAACATATTTTGCCCACTTGCCTATTATGAAAATAGCTGAAATTTCTAGAAATCAGTCAGGGGAGGGAGTGAACATGGGAAAAAAAGAACAAAAAAAAATGTTGCTGGCTTTCCATCTCTCCAAATATGTTAAATTCACAAACTCTAATTAAATCATGTAGGTTGTGTTCAACTGTTCTTATCATTTATCTCATAAGATATAGATTAACAATTTTACTATGTAAACACATTGTGAAAAATATACCCTGGTGATGTGGTTCAGAGAGCTTCTTTAACACTGAGCCATTTTGCTGGCCTGCATGGGAATATTTTTATAAACTATTTGAAATTTAACTTCTATAGATTAAACTCCAGGTTTTCAAATTCATAACAAATGGAATACTTGAAGGAATTATCTAAGGTGTTGTACGTGTGTGTGCGCGTGCGCGCATGCGTGCTCATATGGGTGATGATGCATGTGTGCGTGTGTGTTAATGCATGTAGAGTACAGAGGACAATTCCCATGTTGTTCCTTAGATGCCGTCCATCTTGTTTTTGAGACATGGTCTCTTACTGGCCTCAAGTTCACCAAATAAGCCAGACTGGCTGGAGAGAGTCCCAAGGATCTGCTTCTCTCTGCCCTCCCAACACTGTCATTCTGTATGGGTTTTAGGGTCAAACTCAAGTTCTCATACTCAAGCTGTTTCTGTAGGCTCCCTTGCCCCTTTATTTGAGATGGAGTTTTGCTGCGTGGACCATGCTGTCCTGGAGTTCTAGGCACATAACCATCTTGCGTCATTCTCCCTAAGTACCTGGGTCTACAGGTGTGTGCCCCTGTCCCTGGCTTTAGGGTAGCACCCTTAAATCAGGAACTTTAAAACAAGGACAATTGAGTGTCTATTTATTCTGTGTTTATTAAGTGGGTTTGGGTGTTGTTGCACATTCCTTTCTGTGAATTATTGAGTATGATTCCTGCCGTGGCCACCCCTTGCCTGTTTCTGTAGTAGTTCCCATTCCAGATTGGGAAATAAGAAAAAGAAAACTGAGTTGTGCTATAAACCAGATTCTCATTTAAAGAGAGATAGTAGTCTGCTTGCAGCCAAAACATAATTTCTTAGTTATGAATATTAAAGAAAATAATGTCTGTCTTTTAAGCTCTTTTACTGATCAAAACTTAATGGAGGGCTGGGGATGTGGGCCAAGTGGAGCATTACCTGGTGTGTGGAGGGCCAGGGTCAGTGCCCAAACAGAGCAACAGTCTAATGGAACCTGAGCCTGGTGGTGCAGTTCTGTAGTCCCAGCATCGGGAGGTGAGGTAGAAGGACCAAGTTTGAAGTCAGCCTTGGCTTCATAGCAAGCACAGGGCCAGCCTGGGCTGCGTGCTAAGACTCTGGTGAGAAGAGCAAGGTCTGAGGATAGCCAAGTGCTGGTGCTCTTCTCAGCCCATGGAAGGAAGACCTTGGGTTCCGATTTCTAATACCAGGGGTAGAAACAAAAATGAAATCTAGATGTTTGATAAGATAACTTGAGAAAAACAAAAATGAACAAATACAGGAGGTGGGTACCAGCCTTCAGTAAAGATGATGACATCAGCAACAATGCTCACTATGAATGCCATGATAGAAAATAACAAAGGTAAATTTGTTAAGACTGTATTTTGTTGGCTTTACCTGTCTTTATAGCAGCATTTTGTTTAGTTCTTGTTTGTGAAAAGATGGCTGGGAGGGGCTGGAAAGATGTCTTACTGGTTGAGAGCACTTACTGTGCATTGTGAGGTCCTGAGTTCAGATCCCATCACCCATGGACCAGAAGGGTGAGGCCTGCATAGTGCCTGCAGCTCCAGCGCCAGGGGGTCAGAGCCAGGAGGAAGCTGGGGTTGCTGGCTGCTAGCCAAGCTGAAAAGATAAATGGAAAAGCACAACGTCCAGATTCAGAGAGCGACCCTGCCACAAAAAACCAGGCTGACTGGCAGAGGGGGACTCCTGACACCTCTCCTGCCCTCTCTGCCTGTTCACAGGCGTGCTTTCCTCTCTTTAGTCACTGTGCCTGCTCCACAGTAAACACAGACACACACACACAGAATTAGAAAAGCTGTTTCTAAAATACACACAGGCACATTAGAAAAACAGTTTCCAAAACACATGCACGAACACACACACACGCATACACACATACACACATACACACATACACGTACACATACACATATGCACACACACACAAAGAATTAGAAAATCAGTTTCTAAAACACAGGCTCGAGTACACACATACACAAAACCAATTACGAGTTTTGGTCTATTTTTACTACTATAATGTGTTTATTTTTAAAAGATTAAAGGGAAAAAGGTCAATTGTGTGTACATTATCAGATACACAGTTACTAGACTTTAGAAGTCTTGTGAAATTGCCATACTCTTAAGCTTAAGAAAGAACATAAATGAGATACATTGTGACTGAAACATTTTTAATCCATTACTTCATGAGAATACACTATTTTGTTTGCATGTGTGTGTCTGCATGGTCATGTGTGTGGGTGCATGTGTGTATTTCAATTCATGAGCACATGTATGTGTGTGTGTGTGTGTGTGTGTGTGTGTGTGTGTGTGTGAGTGTGTAGGCCAGAGGTTGGTGTTGGGTGTCTTCAACCACTCCCTATGTTATATTTTGAGTCAGGGTCTCTTGCTCAGAACCTCTGCCTCTGCTTCTGAGTGCCGGGATTCTAAATTGCGCATTCACTTGGGTGCTGCAGATCACCAGTCTGTGCTGGAGCAGCAGACGCTTTATCTGCTGAACCATCTTGTGAGCCCAAGAATGTTCTATTTTAACTATTCTTAAAGGAGGACAACCATCATAAATTATGAACCACCTAATGCCAAGGAATGTTGTGTAAAACTAAACCTGGAGCAAAACAGGGCAAGTGCTGTATGCACTCACCGGCAAGATGGATTAGAATTAAACAGATCTTCTGATTCAGTTTTCAAGATGGCTTTAAGTAGATTTTGAGAATTGTTTTCTTTTTCTTCTTTACCTGTGCAGATGTTTTAACTCTATCCAAGTGTGTTAACTCTTTTCACAGGCTCTGGAAAGTCCGAGTCCATTTTCTGAAACACTAACAGGGACACTTGTTGGTTAAGTAACTAACACAGGAAACCGTTTATTCTGCTTACCTCTGTAACCACTGTCATTATTTTATTGTGGCAAAATAGCTTCCCAATGCATCACTATTGAAGGAGTCAGTGGATCAATGATTATAGTTAAACCAGTGAACCATTCAGGTCCTACTGAAGTTCCATCTTAAGAGAAGAATTACATTAGTGGCATCCTGTAGCCGTATTGAAGGAAATGGCAGTAAGATAGGAGCACCACACTGTCACAGGTGACCTCTTTTGGGCAATGGCTACTTCATTTACGTGGGTCATCTTATTTTCCAGTGTCTTTTTGAAACAACTGTTTGTTTGGTTTCGTTTCCAAAACAGGGTTTCTCTGTGTAACAGCCCTGGCTGTCCTGGAACTCTCTCTGTAGACCAGGCTGGCCTTGAACGCATATGCCGACCTCTCCCTCCCGAGTGCTGGGATTAAAGGCGTGTGCCACCATTACCCAGGTAAAACCACTGTTTTTTGAAGTGTGCCTGTGCCAGTGTGATTGGTAGGCTGGTTTCTGACACACTCCTACCCAGTTCTGCTTTTGTAAATGAGTTTTTGAACCTCTCTAAGGTTCATAAGTGGGCGTGAACTTCTTTAAGGCCTTAGATGCTATTGGTCTGTTAGTGTAACTATATAACTAGGCACTTCATAGACAGTGAAATAGTGTGAGATGATATTATACTTTAGCAAGAATTTATAAAAGTGAGTTAAAGCCTGGTGGTGGTGGTGCATAAGGCTTTAATCAGAAGACAGAGGCAGATGGAGACCAGCCTGGTGTACAGAGCCAGTCCCAGGACAGCCAGGGCTACACAGAGAAACTTTGTCTTGAAAAACAAGTGAGTTAAAAATGACAGTCAAGTTTGGAGTCAGATGCTACATACACCCATAAGAGATTGAGAAAAAAATTCAAATTGAGAAGGATTTTGGATTCATAATACATCTCTGTTGTCTTTGTTTAATTTAAAGTAAGTTAAAATTCACTAATGTTACATTGTGGGTGTTATGTTTGGAAACAAAAAGTTAACAAAACTAAAGAAACCGTATAAACCATGAATGAAATCCATTAATAGGTATTGAACACAGTTTTTCGTTACCAGTATTTCTTCCTTTTAATTGTCCAGCTCTCTCTTCGAGATCATTTTAGAGGGATTCTACAGTAAACATGTATTAACCAAGCCAATCTCATGGGCTCTGTCTGCATAACCAACTAGGAGATTAAATGCCTGAACTTAGACATTTTCTTTTAAACCAAAGTCAATACATTTGCTTAATATTATCTAATGAGATTTAAAAAAAAAAAAAACATTGAAA
This sequence comes from Peromyscus nudipes, assembly GCA_902168325.1. Taxonomy (NCBI): domain Eukaryota; kingdom Metazoa; phylum Chordata; class Mammalia; order Rodentia; family Cricetidae; genus Peromyscus; species Peromyscus nudipes. Next base: position 53,073 of record CABHPH010133630.1, read on the forward strand.
TTAACACATGAACCAGGATTCATCCACTTGTCGAGCAGTAAGTTTTCATGGAGCATGTAGTGCGTTGCACTGTCCAGGCCTGGAACTAAAGTGGCCTATAAATCAGGTAGAAGATATCTTTCTCAACCATTCATTCCTCTAAAGTGGAATGAATCCTGGTTCATGTGTTAATTTCAATGTTTTTTTTTAAAAATCTCATTAGATAATATTAAGCAAATGTATTGACTTTGGTTTAAAAGAAAATGTCTAAAGAATAAAACTTAGTGAAACATGGTGTGATCAAAAGAAACAGATGTTAAACATAAATATATAGTATGTTAATGAGTCTTACACTTTAGAGGTCTCCAAAAAGAACTGGAGTATTCTTATCAATTAATTAATGTATTTTAATAAGAAAGCTGATAAAATAAGTTTTGTAAGATGGTGGGAAAAATGTAGCAAGGCTGCATAAAATCTTTTCCTGAGTTACAGCTCCCCTTAGTGGTGAGTGGTAGAATTGACTCGACTGGAGAAAAGGCTACTCTTGTCGATAAGTTATCAAGAAGCATGTTACAATATAATGTACAAGCTTACATCTTAAATTGTGTCAACATTTCATTTAAAAGATGTAGTGAAGGAAAGTACTAAGTTCTCTTGTAAAATATGGATTTTGTTTGCAAGTCAGTTAATACATTTTCTTGATTCTGAAAGATAGTATCAGAAAAAGGAACTACAGATCTCTTGAATTTGAAGGCCTTTGGAGTTGGCTTTGAGAGGTCTCAGAGTAGCAGCAGTGAGGGCGGCTCCTCTTTTGTTGTTGCTGCCTTCAGGTTTTTGAGACAGTTTGTTAGTCTGTGTCTTGGTCTGCTGTTGGGCTCATGGCGATCCTGTGTTCTCATCTTCCTGCATGCTGAAATTACAGGCATAGGCCACCATTCCTGGCTGTCAGAGTAAACTTTTACTAGATATTAAATATCCCAATAAGACAAAGAAGCCTCAGATCTATCGCTCGTACAAGTATCACTTGGTACTTACACTGTACCAAGTGTTGTGTGGAATGCTTTATACACACTTCTCATTTCTCATTGCAATAAACTGTGAATCAGACTTGTAACTCTAAAAACATACTGATGTACAGAGAGGCTGAAGAACCTGCTAAAAGTTATACACCTAACAAGTTAGGGTTTAATTCAGTCTCATTTTTCTCCATGGCCTTTTCCTTAATGCCTAATTCAGTGACTGCCTCTACGTGACAAAGGTGAAAAATAGTTCACGGGTGGGAGTGGTAGCTAGTTCACTCGGTAATGTGTTTGCTGTATGAACACCAGGCTCTGGGACCCAAACTTGGATCCCCAGCAGCAGTGTTAAAAGTCGGGTGGGCAGCATGTGCCTGGTGCTGGGTAGGTAGAGACAAGCAGCTCTCTAGAGGTCTCTGGACAGTCTACCTGGCCTAATTGACGAGCCCTGGATTTCAACGAGAGACCTTGTCTCAGGAAAAAAGGTAGAGAATGACTGAGGAAGACGCTTGTTGACCTGGCCTCCACATGCATGCACTCGTGTGCACACCACCCACACTTCTGTGCATGCACACTAAAATAAGTAGAGATTGTAGAATCACAGAGGAGTTTTTAACTGGCCATCTTTAGCAATCGATCTGTGAGGAAATCCATTTTTTAGATTAATAAAGGTAGTCTTTTATATTTGTATTAGAGTCAAAGGTTATTTGGACTAATTACTTGCCTGCTATGAGACATTGTGAAATAGTTTTAGGATTTATTACTCATCAAAATTCATTTTCCTTGAGGTAAGCTTTTTATATGCAAATTGAGATTAATTTTTATTTCTGGTCACAAAATGTTCCCAGTTTTGCCTGTCTGAGTTTTCTTGAGAGTGGAAAGCTACTTATATACAAACCAAATCTCTACGGCCAGTCTACCACTGACAAGCTGGGGCGGTAGACAAATGATTGCATTTTATTGTTGTTGTTATTGAGACAGGATTTCTCTGTGTTAACAGCCCTGGCTGTCCTGGAACTCACTCTGTAGACCAGGCTGGCCTCGAACTCACAGAGATCCACCTGCCTCTGCCTCCCAAGTGCTGGGATTAAAGGTGTGCCTCACCATACCCAGCTTGTGATTTAATCTTTTATAGCGTCTGCATATTCATATATAAAATGATGGGATTGATATCTACTTTGTAGATTATTGAGGATTAGAAAAAAAGCATCTAGCCTGCTATGAAGGTACAATTTTCTTTATAACTTTCTTTTCTAGAGAGCCTGAAATAAAAATTAGGTCTCTAAATTAATAATTTCAAATTTTAATTTTTCTACTTTTATTTATGCTTTCCATAACTTTCAGGCCTCACCTTTAACCTAAAAATTCGACAAAGAATCTTGTAAACATCTCAAAATATTCTTGTTTCATTAAAATTTTTTACCTTTTGGTTGCAACATCTCTTTACAAATTAAGAAGTTGCTTCTAAAGTAAGTGTGCTAAGAACGCGTGAGCACCCACCACTGTACCAGTGTGCTAAGAATGCGTGGGCACCCACTACTGTACTGGTGTGCTAAGAACACATGAGCATCCACCACTATACTGGTATTTGTGACCATTCACGATGTAAGACACGGATAAGTGTGCTAAGAACGCATGAGCATCCACCACTGTACCGGTGTGCTAAGAACGCATGAGCATCCACCACTGTACCGGTGTGCTAAGAACGCATGAGCATCCACCACTGTACCGGTGTGCTAAGAATACATGAGCGGGGGGCTGGAGAGATGGCTCAGAGGTTAAGAGCACTGACTGCTCTTCCAGAGGTCCTGAGTTCAATTCCCAGCAACCACATGGTGGCACACAACCATCTGTAACGAGATCTGGTGCCCTCTGCTGGCCTGCAATCATACATGCTGTATACATAATAAAAAAAAAAAAAAAAAAAAAAGAATACATGAGCATCCACCACTATACTGGTATTTGTGACCATTCATGATGTAAGACACGGATAAGTGTGCTAAGAACGTGTGAGCATCCACCACTGTACCGGTGTGCTAAGAACGCATGAGCATCCACCACTGTACTGGTATTTGTGACCATTCACGATGTAAGACATGGATATACTTCAAAACATGAGTTTGAATTGTCTTTATTGTGGATTATTTGCAATTCATCTATCTGTTCTTAGTGTAATAAAGAATGCCTAGTGTAATTCAGTGTTTCCATTGTTAATCTACAATTAATATTTTGTCATGGGACTTTTTAAAAAGTGTGAAATCACTACAGTTACGTTTGGATACTTGTTTATGTTACAGATTACCCAGCTAAATTCAGAGCTAATATATTTGTACATATGAGTTTTAAATAGCTAAGTATTTTTCTTTTGAGTCACTGGTTTTTGAGAGAACTGAAAAAAGTATATTGATAAACCAATGTAGATTGAATTCATTCATTTAATGTACACTTCCTATGCACCAGACATTTTGTGAATAATATACAGTCAATTAAGACATGCACATGTTTACCAATAGTGAGGTTCATGTTTTTCCCTGATACTTTTTTTCTATGAAATTGAGACTGTCACATATCTATAGTATCTCCCAGATATAGCTGGAGTGATTATTTTTTTCTTAGTGATATAAAATAATATATCAGCTTTAAACCTAGAAAGACTTGTACTTGATGACACCAGATAGCTTGTTCTCAAGCTTACTAATGAGGGTCTACATAGGGAATTGTGAGAAGATACCATGAGGTGTTACAGAACAATAAAGAAGGGAGAAGCCAGGGAAGATTTCCTGGAGTGAGTGGCTACAGAGTTCAGCTTTTTAGAAAAAAAAAAAAAATGAAGTTAGGCAAAAGACATTCTAAAGAGGGAAGAAGATTCAGCAGAGAAAGGGCAAGAGTTCAGAGGGGCAGAGAGTTGGTAGAAAACAAACGCCATGGAGAGAAACTGAACTCCCCATTTGTGATCAACAGACATCTACTTTTTTAAAACTATCTACCCAGTGAATTGAATAGTAGGAGAGAAATTAACCAAGTGAATTGTTCTGTGTTCACTTTGGACATCAGTGGGGGATCAGGAAGTGTTTTCTTGACGCTGTGACCAGTGAGATGAGCAGTTTGGTTCCTTAGTGCCTTTTTTTTTTTTTTAATTTCAGTTTACTTGATGGTACCCCCTGAAGCTTTTTTAAATGGGTTGAATGGAGTATTAATTATGGCTTTACTGCAGCCTTGGTTCTGAACACACACACTGCCTTGCATGCCATCACACCACACTATGCTATCCAGTGCTGTCCAGAACACCTTGGCTCAGGTTCAAGACTATTATTGTTACGAATTGCAGTCTTTTTCCTGTGTTACAAAGTTCACTGCTTCTATTGAAGCATAATAGCATAATTACAGAAAACACACTTTTCTAACATCATTCCTTAGTGTGAAATGTCAGATTCGTATATCTTCGGATTGTTTGGTGCTAGGATATTTTATTTGAAACAACATTGTTTGAGTTTCTGCCTGAGTTTTATTAAAAAAAAAAAAAAGTTCAATGAATTCTGCCTGGGAAGTCTGCTCCCAATAATTTCCAACAATTTCTGAAATGACTCTGCACATATTTTTATCTTTTTGCACTGCATATTTGTGTGAAGTCATGTTCTCAGCATTAGCAATTATAAACCAAAATATCTTATCAACTTTGAAAAATGTTGAAGATGCTTTATATCCTGCAGTATAAAACATTCGGCCAATTTAATTTTTATTTTAAAGGCAAGTAAGCATATCAATCACTTTAGTATTTAAATTTGCTTTCTTCTTTAGTACATGGTAAAATCAAATGTATATCAAAGTATTTTTAAAAGAAAATTTTAATTTTTTCCAGTAAATGTTTGATTGTATACCTAGTTTTATCTACATTCCTGGGGTCATGTAAAATTTTCTTGGGGAAAAGGGGAAAATGGAAAACAAAACGTTTAAGAAACCCCGACCCAGCTCAGCTGCCTCACTTCCCTCTACTAAACTATTAAAAGTAAATCTCAGACACTAGCTTCTCCATCTGCTGCTTAAGTGCCAGCATGTCAGCAGGTGGTCTGTGTGTAAGTAACTTTGGGTTGCTGTTGTGAACATGTCTTCCCTCGAGTTGATCTCTGGCCTTTTAGACTGAAGGTTCAAAGTTGGCCATTTTGAATCTTGAGAAGTGATCTAGCATCACTGACTGAGCTGGCTGGGGAGTTGGCGTGGGGCTGTTTCTTCTTACTTCTCCATGGGAGAAAAATGGTTGTATTAGAAGCAGCAAAGCTTCTTCTTTAACTATCTCAGTGTAGAATTTCTGCATTTAGAATAGAAATCATGGTTGATACAGGCTTTCTTGGTCTTTTAATGATGCCAGCTTTATGTTGTACGTGATGGTATGATGGGTCACTGCAGGTAGATTAGGGAAAGCATGTCTGGGAATTGTACGGAGCTTTGTGAGCCTGCCTACTCTTGTTCTGGTTAAACTTCAGACAAAGTCCATACATGCATTCCCTCCACCCACAGGTTTTTTTTTTTTCCTGGTGTGTGTGTGTGTGTGTGTGTGTGTGTGTGTGTGTGTGTGTATAGTCACATGTGTGCTCATGCATGTGGAAGTGGAGTTGATGCCAGGTGTCATCTTCTGTCATTGTCCACCTTATATGTTGAGGCACAGAGTCTGGAACCAGAGCTTGCCAGTTTGTCTAGTTGAGGTAGGCAGCTTGCTTTGCAAAGACTGGGATGATACATGGGCCACCAGCCAAACACCTGGCTTCAAGCTTGAGAGGCAATCAATCACTTACTCATTGAGCATCCCCCCCACTTCTTAAAGATTTTATTATTATTATTATTATTATTATTATTATTATTATTATTTTAAACAGTTGTTTAGTTTAAAGTTACTTAGAATGTTTGTTATGAATGTTTGTCCATACTTTGTGCCAGTAGGAACCCTAAGATTCTGTGTACCTCCATCTATTTGCTTAGTGTTCCATCTTTTTAACTTTATTTTTCATGTTATATAAAACCTAAAGACTGTACATATTAATCAGGTAACATGATGTTTTGATACAGGCATACATTATATAATGTTTAAATGAGATTAAATAGATCTACACAAACATCATTTCTTTGTGGTAGAGATTTTCCAAGTCCTTGTGTCTAGCTTTTTACAGCATATACCACGCTATTGTTTTCCATGGTGAGCCTCTGGCCCAGCATCACTCCAGACCTTCTTTCTCCTAACTGAAACTAAGAACTGTGTGATCAGTCTTTCCATTTCCCACTCTGTCTTCTAGCTTTCTATTTTCCATCTTGTCTGTCATTTTTGTTAGTTGTTTGCTAACTTTATTAGGCTGTAATAATTAGAAGGATGTTTCCATTTCAGATCTCACATTCAAATTCCTGATGTGGAGAGGGAACTTCTCATCAGAAGCGAATTGAGTTATATTTATCTGTATTTCAAAAGGACATCACCAAAATGGTAGCCATGAGGTGCATTGCATGCCATATCATGTAATTCACATGTCAGTTTAATTTGTGAAATGCCCTAGCTAGCAGATTTAAGGATACTTTAACTTGTAGCACCAAGGCACTATTTTTAAATTACTACAATGTGAGTGCTTTGGAGTTGGATTTTTCCAAATTTATCCTAGTTCATTGTGTGCAGATTCATCTCTATGATGGTAATTGTTTCTTACACACAAACATAAAGTTTATTATATAAACATACAAGTATCCGTAATTACTCACACATTTCATGATCTTTTATTAAATGAATACATGTAACAGATTCTTCCTAAGTAATGAGACTGTAATAATGGAAAAGATGTCTCTAGGTATCCTATTATCTGGGCATAGACACAGGCAACTTCTAAGATTAGGTTTAGGGTGCTATATGTGCCTATATAGAGAGTCCCGAGCCCACTCTTGGTGGGGTAGGGAGGCTTTCTATTGAAAGTGATATAAACAAGCCTAGGGGATAAAACTTTCATAACCCTTTATCTGTAACTTCAAAATTTAAACTCTCCATATAAAGTTATTTTATTGGAAAAAATTTCTTTGAAACTCAATTTGGTGGCAAAATTTGATTGGACGAGAGATGAGGTTTATTCATTGTATTTAACTCACTTAGAGTGAATGCTTTTTTCATTTTGTTACAGAAATATTAGTATGTTTGATTGCGGGAGTGTGTTGTAGTGTATAGATAGGTGCTGTGTCTGAAATTCTATTAGAGGTAATACTTGAGGGGCAGAATGGCTTGAGCAGAGGTCTGGAGGCAACTGAGACTGTAGCTCTCACATGCAGCAGCATTTTGTCCAAAAGGTTACCTTCTTGAATATTTCATGTGAACAGTGGTTGCTTTTTAGGGCTATAGTGACTTAGTAGACATTTAGTTGAATTGTGTAATAAAGAATTTAAAAAATTACTGTATCGTTTCTATGAACCCACTAATTTACACGGCATATATGATGAATAAGAGTAGAAAGGAAAGAACTGTGTATGTGAGGGTGTGTGTATATATCTGTGCATGTGAATATGTAGGTATATGCACTTGTGTATACGTGTGTGTGTGTGTGTGTGTGTGTGTGTGTGTGGCTTGTGACTTTTGGAGGTTGACATCTTGTATCTTTTCTTAATCACTCTCCATCTTATCTTTTGAAACAGGGTCTTTCACTGAATCCACAGCTCACTGTTTTGGCCACACTGGCTGGCCAGTGAGCCTCAGGGACCTACCTGTCTCTGCCTCCCACCCCAAGCCAGCTCTGGGGTTATATGTACACACTACCACATTTGACATGTATATTGGTACTGAGGATCTGTATTAGTCAGGATTCTTTAGAGGAATAGAACTGATGGAATGAAAAAATATATATATATAGACATATAATGAATTCATTAATTCACATGTCAGTTTAATTTTAATATATATTCATTCATTCTATCAGATATATGTTGTATATATCATATACATATGTATATATATACACATAATATGTTGGTGGGCAGATTTATTAGAATAGTTTACAGGCTGTGGTCCAGCTAGTCCAACAATGTCTGTCTGCCAGCAGAAAGTCTAAGAATCCAGTAGTTGTTCAGTCCATGAGGCTAGATGTCTCAGCTGGTCTTCAGCAGATGCTGGAATCCTGAAGAAGTTGGTGCTAATGCCAGTGAAGGAGTGGATTTGCCATTGAGAGTAAGGCAGAGAGCCAAGGCGTCCTTCTTGCGTCCTTATATAGGCTGCACCGAAAGGTGTATTCAATAGTTTCCATTCCAGGCCCACCATTTGTTAGTAGCAGTAGTGAATTCTGATTATAGACACGCCCATTTTGCAGAAGAGAAAACAGGAATCACGAGAAGACTAAAATCTAAGTTTGCATCCCTTGTACACATGGTTCAAATCCATGTCTGAGCTCAGAGCCTTGCTTTCCCCATTTTCCAAGGTTTTGCCAGAGTTTCCTCTTAATTACTCTTAACAGTAAGAAGCAGGACACATATCTCCAAAGACCTGGAAAATACATATGAAGTAGCACAATCAACACAGCAGTTTAGGGATCTCACTTCATGTGAACTGCAAGGGGAGGCAGTTTTGAGTACAATATTTTAATAGATTCTTACTGTATTTCTTTGAAGATCAAAATGAAACAGATTTCTGGGAGTTATGGAAAAACACCATGGCCTTTTACTTTCTTGTTTCTATCAACTAAATAATAGTCTAAACTCTAACATTTATATTGCAATGAATTTGATGGCATGTGATTTGTGTGGTTATTATTGAGCCAGGGTAGCCGAGTGTAGTGTCTTATAAATTGCGAGAACCATTTAGTTTATTATTCTTGTTTCCTGCTAGCTGCATTTAAATGTCTCTATATGAAAGAGAGAGATGTGACCAAAGTTGATTTCAATTTTATTTTTTTACCAACTGGAGGGAGGAAGCTGATAAACAAGACAGTCAGCTATTCAAACAAACCTCTAATGCTGCCTCAGACATGTTTGAAAGCAGCAGTACATTTGAGCAATTTTTACATGTTTATTCATAGAAACTCAGCAGAGAGATCCAGCACATGAAAGACGTTAAGAGTCTGCACGAGGCCTTCCCCCATGGAAGCCAGTAGAGAGCAGACACTGACAATTGTCTTACCATTGGGTCCTAATGGCACATTGCACTTTTAATAGAAAGCATTTGTTTTAAAATTTTTTGGTTTGTTACTTTTACTTGCCTCTCTGTATTTGCTCAGCATTCTGTAACTGAAACACGCCTTGTCTTATAGTAAGGTGTATGTATCTCGGCTTTCCGGTGTTCTGCCATGCCAGCCACCATAGAACACTGGTTTATGTGCTGAGGTCTTCTACATAAGTCTTTGCTCAAAGACAGCAATAAAGTAAATTATAAAAGACAAACCAGAAATAGCAAAACTTAAACAAATTTCATTTTTTTCTAGTTTAGTCCTTTTTGTAAAAATGTATTTTCAAATAAAGTAGAATTATATCACTTCCCACCCTCTCATTTGTACCACCAACCTTTCCCATGTCCTCCTTGAGAGTGGGAGAGTTGGTAGCCTCTTTTTCTTTGATGATTGTTGTTACATATATATTCATGTGTATGCCCAAATAATAAAATCAATGTTCTGAGTCCAGTTTTGTGTTTTGTGGTGTGTGTGTGTGTGTGTGTGTGTGTGTGTGTGTGTGTGTGTGTGTGTGTATGGTTTCAGGGCTGACCACTCAGCATTGGACAGCAGTAAGTGGGCTCATTCCTGCAAGAGGCTAATTCTCCTTCTCCCAGTATTCAATAGTTGCCTATAGTTCTTCACCTAGGAGTGAGATCCCACAATTTTTTCTCCTTCCCAGGTTAGCATATCCATTGCTATTGCCATTGCTCTGATCTTGGCTATGCATCCATTTCTAGGAGAGACTTTTTCACAACAGACTTCTTGGTATTCCTGCTCTTTGAGTCTTTCTACTCCCTCCTTCATGACGGCCCTAAGCTACAACTGGAGGAGTTTGCAATGTGGGTTCATCCACTGTGGTTTTCTATGATGGTCACAGCAGTTGTGATGTGGGTCCATCTGCTGTGGTGTTCTGTGATGTCTCCGTTTGCTGTAAAGAGCCTTCTTTGTTGGGAGGGGTAAGCTGTACTTATCTGAGGATATAAGGATGTGATTTAGAATGTGGTAAGGAATTATGCTGGTCTAGCAAAGAACTTGATTTCTCTAAATAACCCTGTATTACTTTATTGTTGCTAACATTGCCATCAATTCACTTTCTGCTTTCATACACATATAATGAATTTTAGTCATTTTCATCTCCAGTTAACCGCTCTCTCCCCCTCTCACACTGAACTCTTTTTATTCCCAGCAAGTCCCCTCATACTTTTGTGTGGGTATAATCAGGGATGCTTGCTGTGCCTGAGTCAGAGCTTATTTACTAGAGTGTGGCCAACTTCCCAGTGGCTACACCACTGAAGAAAGTTGGTAATTAATATTTTTATATCATAAGTGTAAAGAAACATTCTTTGCCTTAACATCAGCTTGGTTTATTGTACTAGGCTTTTTTTTTCCTTTTTTTTTTTTTAAAGTTTTGAATGTTTGGCCTTTTCTTGGCTCTTTTCTGGCCAGCACTTTTAACAAATTAACCTGTTTCTCTTTATCTACCTTTTGCCTCAGGGCTTTTTACTTTTCTTTCTTCCTGTATATTTTACTTTCAGTGCTTCTCATGTGCCAGTGGCTGCCTGGCTTCTGGCCCCAGGCATCTCCCTCATTCTTTCCTCCTCCTCCTTCATTTGTTCCCTCTCGAGCCTAGATTTCTCCTCCTATTTATTGTCTCTGCCTGCCAGTCCCGCCTATCCTTTCTCTGCCTAGCTATTGGTCATTCAGCTCTTCATTAGACTAATCAGGTGCCTTAGGCAGGAAAGTCGAAACAAATGCAACACATCTTTACATAATTAAACAAATACGGCATAAACAAAAGTAACACACCTTTACACAGTAATATTCTGCAGCATAAACAAGTGTAACACATCTTTGCCTAGTTAAAATAATATTCCACTACAGTTTACAATAAAAATTATTTTGGAAGAACCCTTAATACACATAGTTGGCCTTCTGGATTCAACCAACCATTGATAGAAAATCTTTAGGGGGAAAATTGTTTCTGTACTCAATATATACATACATTTTAAAGTTACTATTCACTAAATAATATAGTTACTATTCACTAAACAATATAGTATTCCTGTGACTTATAAAGCACATACATTATTTTAGGTATTGTAAGTATTCTAGAGGTAATTAATACAGGAAGATGTGCATAGATTATATGCAGATACTACACCATTTTTGCTGTGGTATATGTACATATTTGTGGGTTTTCCTCAATGGCTGTCTGCCTTATTGCTCCCTTAGTCTCTTACTGAACTTGGGGTTCATCATTTTGGTGAAGCAGGGTAGCCTGAGCTTCAGGGATTGAACTGCCTCAAACTTACAGAGATCCACGTGCCTCGGTTTCCTGCATGTTGGGATTAAAGGTGTCCACCACCAGACTGGCTCTTACTGTTACTCATTCTACCTCTATAACTAAAATTTACCTTTAGAAAGCGCTCGTGAGGAGGGAAGGGGGTCAAGGCAGGAGGGGTGCTCTGTTGCAGCTTCAGCTAAAAGGTCTTAATATGGCTTTCTTCTTGCTTTATCTTTTCTTTCTGAATTATAGCTTTGATTCTATAACACTTGAATTTTTTTCTTTTGATGCCGGGGTTAATTTAGAAATAAACCGATTAGTAAAATAAATATTTTAAGCACCTTTTCTTCCTCTGTAAAAATAAGGAAAACATTAGAAAAGTGGTCAAACAACAGGAAATTGGTAAATAACTCATTAGATCACTAGCAGTCAGAGGAGCTACTTATTTCATATCAAACCTCTGTATAACTCTCAGTAGATCACAAGCAGTCAGAGGAATTACTTATTTTGTACCAAACCTGTCCAGTTAATATGTTCAACAATATGTGCCTTCTTGCTTTTTATTTGTGATATTTTCTGGTTTAATTTTGTTTCATTGACACTTTATTCTTTTAAAACAGAAGAGTAGGCACAAACTCCTTATAACAGAGGCTCTTGTGCATAGAGACAATGAGTGAATGTTTTGTTTTGTTTTGAGGTTTGTTTTTAACCTTGTTATACCTGATACCATAAAATTGATTATGTTTTTACTCACTAGACATTGGAGATGAAAATAAGACAAAGTTTTAGTCTACAAGGATTTTTAGTCCAGTCAGGGAGACAGCTGGGTAAGCAAATAGAATACTGCAGTAAAGCTAGAAGTGAGTCAGGGGAAGGTCTGCTGAGGGTGACAAGGAGTATTTGTATTTATCAGGCCATGGGGAAGGCTTTAGGAAGGTGACATGTAACTGTAATTCCAAAGCCTTTAAAAGATGCACCTATCAGATAGCAGGTAGAGAAATGGTCTAGATTAGAGCCAGGGGATAAGCCCCAGTACAAGAGCAGAGCTGAATTGCTGCGACTTTATATACAAACTGGATGAACAGCAGGAATTGAAGCTATGACTAAAGAGCAACATGGTGGATGGCCTTGTATGAACTTGAACTTTATCTTAAAGTTGTGGGTTCAAAACCTGCTGCTTATCAGAGTTACCTGCAGGTCCATTAAAATATATTGTTTTGCTTGTGCCCTGTGGGGTTCTGATTTCTCATTGCAATAAGATGTCAGGAGCCATGGATAAGTTGTAAGCAGAGAGATATGGTTGGACTTGTGTTTTGAAAGATCAGTTTTTAGCTTTCAGATTTTTTTTAGATGCATTTATTTTTTACTTTAAATGAATGTGTGTCTGTGTGTATCTATGTGTATGTGAGTGGCTGGTACCTGAGGAGGGCAAAGGCTTTGTGTACCTTGAGTTGGAGTTACAAGCAGTTGTGAACCATGAGATGTAGGTGCTGGGAACTGAACTTGGTCCTCTGCAAGAGAGAGAATATGTGCTTCTAACCACTGAGCCACCTCTCAAGCCCTTCTTAGATTATTTTAACTGTGACTGTAAATAAAAAGACTTTGCCAGACACCATTGCATAGTCATGTGACCTCAGCTACTTGGGAGGCTGAGGCTGGAGGATGACAAGTAGAAGGCTAATCTGAATTCAAGGTTAGTTCAAATGGCATAGTGAAATTGTGTCTCAAAATAGAAAGTAAAAAGAGGGTTGGGATGGGCTGTAGCTCAGTGGTAGAGCACTAACCTGCTTAGCATGGGTGGGGCCTTAGATTTAATCACCAGTGCAATATTTAATCTCAATTATAATTGTATGAGATCTAGAATCATCAAGGAGATGGGTTACTGGGCATGCTTATGGGGGGTTATCTTTCAAAAATAATTACTTTTGCTGGGTGGTGGTGGTGGTGGTGGTGGTGGTGGTGGTGGTGGTGCACGCCTTTAATCCCAGCACTCAGGAGGCAGAGGTAGGCGGATCTCTGAGTTCGAGGCCAGCCTGGTCCACAGAGTGAGATCCAGGACAGCCAGGGATACACAGAGAAACCTTGTCTCAAAAAAACAAAACAACAGCAAAAAGATTACTTTTTCTGGTTGGGGGGACACTGGGTAGACTTGACTGGCTTGTAACTCACTGTGTAGATCAGGTTGGTGTCAAACTCAGAGATCAGTCTTCCTTTTCTTCCTAAATGCTGGGGTTAAAGGTGGTATGTGCTGCTATGCTGGGCTGTATGTTTAGTGTGTGCGTGTGCGCGTACACGTATGCATGTGCTCTTGTGCCAGGTCAGAGGACTATTTGAGGGAGAATTTCAGTCTGTCACTACCTGGGTCCCAGGGATGGAACTCTTCCTCATCTTACTGGCCCTGTGGGGATTCTCTTGATTAGGGTAATTGAGCTGGGATGACCCACCCATAGTGGAATCTTAGACTGTATATAAAGACAAAGGGAAGCTGACCACACTGTCTGTCTCCCTCTGCTTCCTGGAGTTCCTGCTACTAGGCATTCCTTGTGGTGAATGTGGAGCTGTGAGCTAAAATGAATCCTGTTTCCTCTAAGTTGTTTCCTCACCTCTCCAAATAAACTTCATGCAACAAAAAGAGGGCAGACCTATTTCTGAAGAAAGAGAGCCCCCGCTTCTAAGATGTAACTCTAATAGCAGAATTGAAGAGAGTATTTCTGACTCTCGCTTGCTTGTTAGCATTAGGCATGGCTACCTGTAATGCATCCAGTAACACCAGCTATTTGATAGCCTTATACTAGAGAATGGATCAGGCAGGAGCTGTATTTTTTATTTTAAAGTGTATGTGTTATTGCTCATTTTCAAAAGTAAGCTATTGATCTAGCCATGAATTTTAATAGAATTATTTAGTTCTCAGTAGTGCTGCTCTGCTTGAATTGTGGTTAACATCATTTGATAGTATTTTGGCCTAAGTATTAATCCTAACCTTGACTCTGAAGTTGTACTTTATAGGTGTAATATGTAGAAAAGCAATCTTGGAAGGATAGAAAATAAAGAGTAAAAATTAATGTGGATAGTTCCTCCCTGCCTTCCTTAATGTATTCTTTCATAGCAGAGTGGCACAGCTTGTCTATAGTGAAGAAAATCTTTCTGGAACCGTCATTTGGTGTAATGCTGTTTAGAGTATTATAACCACTTGATGGCACCCTTTGATTTGGTACCAACCTCATTAGCAGTCGCTCAGTTCAGGATAGTATTTGCAATGAAATGACACATAAGAGCTAAAGAGACTGCAAGGTATCTGGTTAATGTAGAGATGAAATGAATGCAACAGCAAGGCTAAGCTTCCCTGACCCTTCGTGAGAGAATAGATGAAAAAAGGAAGAATAAGCTATTGTGCCAAAGGGAGATGATGAAATTCAAGATCCACACACATAATCTCTGGCTCAGCCTCTGAAATGTTAATCCCTAGGTAGAATTATTTGAGCTATAGATTGCAATTTATCATCAAAATGGCACTGTGTCAAACAATACTTTTTTTATATGTGTGATGTTTAGAACTATCTAATTTTAATATAGACTGATTCACAGAGCACTGACTAATATTTAAGTAGCAACTCCTTAAGGTTGTGATGGGGGAATGGAGTGCAGGGGTTTCTTTATATCAAAATACTATTGCGTTTTAGAGGGAGGCCTTTTGGGAACCTTTTGCTTTTCTGTCAGTAACAGTTTGTTTTGTTACCAAGAGAAAAGGATTATTAAGGAATTTATTATTTAGGAATGTCTCCTGTCCAGTGGTTTAGAATTGCTCACTTCTACATACTAAGATGATATTTATAGCTATAGTGTAATTGTATTCTGACACTGCTTCAAACGCTCCAGCTAAAGAATTTGTCTGTGCTTTTCTAATCCTGTGTCTAATTTTTGTAGGCTTCTTACTCAAACCATCCAGTGTGCCCGATAGAAAATGTTGTCGTAATCAGCTCCTGTTTGTGATGTTTTATTCTTTAAAAACAACTCTCCCAATTTAGAGCACTTAACTAAGTGAAGATGAGGGCCGCAGACATCTGCTGGCCAGCCACTCAGCAGTGACCGTGCTGGAGATGTTTGCATGCTCTGATTTCACCTTCAGTGTGCTCATCTGCCAGAGGCTGCTCTTGTCTTCCTTTAGTTAGGAAAAAACGATTGCTTTTTGTTTTATTATTCAGAAATGATCTTATTGTACTTTTACGTGCTGTTTACTTACTTCTGCAGTACCAGAACAGCTTTGACGACTAAAAGAAAGCTGTGTTTTAATCTCCACCTAATAGAGCATACCATTCCTCTACCTTCATTACTCACAGCAGGATCTGAGGCATGCTGTGGCCCTCTTGGAGACATTAGAGGTAGTATAGATCTGTGAAATACCGCTTACTCACACATGTGTAAGGCTTTCTCTGTATTTTGGCTCTGATAGGAAAAATATTTGATTTAATAGTGATGAGGAAAATGGAAGGATCGATTGTGAAGAATATCTGTCCTGTGAAGGTGGCTTGGATTTGTCATGTACGCGTTCATTCCCTTCCTGCCTGCCTGCCTCCTTCCCGCCTCCCTTCCACCCTTTCTCTTTTGTTTTTCAGCCTGGGGAAATCAAACTCCGTACATGCTAGGTGAGCCCCCAACCACTGAGCTCTGTCTCCAATAGCTACCTTCTTTAATTGATGATAAAGAGTTAAGCCTAAGATCCTGAGTCATACCTACACAGACTGAAAGTTATGTGCGTTTGAGGAACTGAACTGTCTGCCCTTTACCATATCAAATTACTGAAAAGAGACAATATGGGGTAGTCATTTGCTCCTGTTATAAAAATGCTCTAGGAGACTGAGTAGCCATCCATACCAAATTACTTTTAGCAGTAAAGGTTTCAGAATATACACTGGAGAGACAACATATGCACATGTGGGGTGTGTGTGGGGGGTGGTATGTGGTGTGTGTGTGTGTGTGTTTGTATAGTGTGTATGGGGGGTGTGTGTGTGTGCGTGTGTGTGTGTGCGCGTGCGTGCGTGTGTGTGTGTGTGTGTGTGTGTGTGTGTGTGTGTGTGTGTGTGATATGTATGTGTTCTAGTTGGTTTGTCTGTGTAGTGAGAAAGACCTCAGGGCTTTTAGCTTGATACTCATACTTAAGTATTAGAAAATTGCTTCATCTGTTTGTAATTACAGTTGATGTTTTAATTTAAATACCACTATGAAAGTTGGTAGTAGAACTTAAGTTCTGAGTGTTTTTAAACGTGACTTTCTCAACCATGTACCCTCCTTCCACACAAAAGACTGTTCTGTTTTCTTTTTCTCGGGCCTGGGTGTTGCAAAGGACAAGCATTGTTTCAGATGTGCACTGCTTTCTGGTGTTCACAGGTGTGACCCTGGATTTTACTCTTCACTCTGCATGATCCTTCTAGAAGATAGCTGCCAAATTCAGACTGCCATAACCTTTTAAGCATGCCTCCTGGTTCCACAGAGTGCCAATGCATACATCTTCCAATCCACTGCACCAATTTCAGTCTCATAGCGAATGCCAAACACAGTGCTCCAGCCGGGTGCCTTTTCAGCACACACAAACTGGTCAGTGTCCAACTTCATCCACCCACCCACACTAGATCTGAGACCTCGTGATGCTGTCATAGATGCCCACAGGGCTGCACTCCTGAGGACTGTAAGAAACACACGATTGTTAAGGCTGCTAGGGAAAAAAGTGCTCTGTTGCCAGTTACCTAAAGCTTATTTGTTTTCCAGCACCCTCTTTCATGTGCTGTGTCATGGCAGTGAACGTAGCTGAGTTGGAAAAGGTACTTTGTACTTCTTTATCTCCTTGCACCTTCATAGAATTCAAGTAGGCCAGTCTGGGGCACAGGTCCCAGGTGACTCTTTCTATTTTTACTATAGCAACAGTGTGTGTTATTAATGACTGACCTTTACCCCTGCAGTGTCTTGGAACATTGAATCAAATAAGTGAAGAAACTGCTTCTTGGCTTGGCTTGTATTGGAAGAAAACAAGCAGAGTGGTTTATCAGCTTGCTAAAAAATGCCAGAGTGGAGTCAGGGACAGTTTGTAGCACAAAGGCCTTTTGTTTGTAGGTGGTTGGATGGTCTTTGACAAAAGTACTTTGAGACAAAGTTGAACTCCAACAATAATCAGTCATCTTAACACATTGTTCTTTCTCCCTTAAACTTTTCATTGCATTGTGTGTGCGTGTGCGCACGCGTGGTGTGGTGCGTGTGTAGAAGTCAGATGACAGACTTGAAGTCAGCTCTTTCCTCCACATCAGTGCCTGGGAACCAGTGTGGGTTGTTGGCTGTACTTACACACTGGGCCATCTCTCTGACTCCTCCCCTTTCAAAAGCTGCATTTATTAGTCATATGCTTGTTGGTAGCATGTTTAGACAGTAAATATTTAGAATTTTATAATTTTACAGAAATAATGTTAGTCATTCTAAGCACCACATTTAATTAAAAGAACTAAGTGTCCTTACACACACTTCTGTTAGGCTGTGGTTTTAGTGATCACACACTTCACATGCTGTGGTTTCCACATGTAAGAGAGAGTATAGTACAATTCTGTTTCAAAAGCGACTCTAACATGTTTCACTTTAATTTTTGTGACTTGTCTCAGTTTCAGTTTGACAGGTACTTTAAATACTTCTGAATGAGGTATAAATGAAAGGCCTTATTTTATAGATGTTAGTGTCTATGCCATCATTAGATGAGCACAGCTATTTAATGGTCTCCTGTGTTTTATCTTGAACACATTGCTTTGGAATCATTCATTGCAGTAATACACTGCAAAATAATGCTGTAATGCCCTCTTGTTTCCTGTAAGTTCTAACTCACCATTGTTTCCTTGTGTAGACATGGGTTTCTAGATAAGAATAATCAGACATTTTGAGCTTAAATGAGGCTTAGAAATCATTAAGTTCTCTCTCATTTTGCTGATAAAGAAACTAAGGTGATCTAGAAACTAACCCAACTATCACTCATTTCTTTGTTCCTACTCTAAGGTTCTAACCACCAACTTTAAGTATTCTTATATACTTGATAATCTGATTTTAGATATTTGCTCTTGTATCTCTTTAAATAAAACAAAATTCAACTAATTTAGAAAACTGGGATTTGATATTTTCTTAGAAGAAAAAAGGTATTTTATAGCCAAAGGTTTTTACATAAAGATCAATTTTATGAGGTTGGTTGATAGTATTTAAACAAAGTATCACAGACTTAAGCACCCAAAAACAACACCTGAATTATCTCTTTGAGCCCAGTGTACAAGATCACCTGTGAATTTATCTACACACTAGCATTACAACCTCACTTAATTATAAGTTATACTAATATTTTTGGAAAATCAATTTATGGAATCATGTTATAATTTAGTTTCATTTTAAAATTATAAGATTAAATGTTTTAATCTTAAAATTGTGTGAAAATAATGAATATAAACATTTAACAAAAAGCTTATGAAGTCATTTGTTAGTCAACAAAATTTTTTAATTAATTAAAATTTCTAAGAGTAAATTTTTAATAAAGTTTTGTTTTGTATAGCTAGATGGCCATCTTGTTTTGATAACTAAACTATGAAACTGTTTAGTTAAGAGTGTTCTTTAATATTTTGGTCCTTGTTTAGATATCTAAATTAGAGACTTTTAAAATAGAATTATTTTAATGTTAAATTGTAAATTTCTGTCTCACTGTTCAAACAAGGATACTCCGTACCTATGGTTCTCTGTGCATTTCTAACTGGTTAGAATTTGCTCTGGAAGCATTTTACTTCAGGATTTCTGATAGTTATACTACACTAACCTTCTTATTGTAGTCTGTCTACAGCATTGGGCACTTTGTTACATGTAGGCTACATTGGATTGAAGTTGACTTATACATTCTACTTAGAGCACATTGTTTTGGTTCTCTGCATACACTTTTACAGTTGCCATTGGTACAGTCATTGAAGTAGTATGTGTGCTGCTGTCTGAGCCAGTTTAAAGACTAGGACATGCATTGCCAGTTCTGTGAGTTACAGAACGATTGTACCTTAACATGAGATTTGCCCCTGGAAACCCGAAGTGTCGCGCAGCCCAGCTCAGTCAGTGATTTCTATATTCTTTTCATGCAGTTGCTTAGTTAGTAACATAACTCTTATGTATCATTTGTACACTCAGAACAGGGGTTTTCAAACAGTAGATGCTCAGTGTCTTAAAGATGAGTTTGTCATTAGTATCCTATACTTGCAGATTTTCTTTTAACTTGACTTCAAATTTTCACAATAGTTTTGTATTTCCCTGCTAATTTAAGAGTTAAAATTATTTTTTTGTCGATTTACAAACTGCAGCAAAAACATCATGCATTTGTAAATGTCCAGTTTCATTCTTAGTAAACTTAGAGTGACAAGTTTAAGCTCTGTTACCTACGACACTCTTAGTTTGATGCCTAAGTAAAGTATTTTCTGTGACAGAATCTGTGAATCAGATTTGCAAGGAATAATCTACAAATAAAATTGGTAGCTATAACTGTCAGACAACCAACTTAATGACTGGAAATATTCAAAAGGAAAATTATTCTTATATTAATAAAATAACTTTTTTACTTTAGCATTGTTCTTTTCATTTGAACATGTACATGTGTGAGTTTTAGGTTGCTGTTTGTTCACATTTAGAGACATTTACAGTTAGCATTATTCTTATTTTAAAATGTGCACCATGCCTGTCCTTTTAAGGATTATTTTTATAAGTGCTTATAGAATGAATGTTTTCTCCTTAGTATAAAAATGTTTGTTAATTCAAACTTCCACAGG
>CABHPH010133631.1:0-12692 GCA_902168325.1 Peromyscus nudipes
GTGAGAAGAAGGGACTTGGGTTCATAGTATTCCAAGGGCAAGAAATGGTAGAGATGGCAAGTCAGTAGGAAGGTGCTTGGTGGAGAAGTTGAGTTACTTGAACAAAGCCCAGGGGGCTGCATTTAGTGGAGTTGGTGTGGGGAGGGTGAGTTTAAGGAGGAGATGTGGACAGGGGACAGCTGGTGTAATGTACAAAGGTCACACAACTCTGTCCTAACTCCAAAATTGCAGATTAGCAAAGGAATCTAAATCTGAAACCAACTCTCAACTACTGTTTTTGGAACGGGGCTGTAAAACTTGAGCCCTTGAACAGTTGTATCTGTGTTTAAGTTTTTAAATGACTGAAATCTGACCTTAATATCAGACTTAGGAATTGTGAATATTTAGAAAATTCTCTCTCCTTCTTCTTGGGGTGGGCTGTCCTCAGGGGTCCTGCCATAGCATATATGAACTTGAATGGAGGAGAAGTGATGCCTACCCAATTTAAATACAAAGCAAAAGCATTCTGTATGAATATTAGTGGTGTTAAACAAGTTAAAAAGATCGTTTCTACTCTCAAAAGTCTTGTCTTCTAAAAGGTGATGTAAGATATGCATATATATATCACTGTGATTAGTCGTATAAAGTGGTCCACATTTCATAAAATGTATTAAGGGAAACCTGAAATCAGGCAGTTGTGTATAAGAAAACAAATATCCAATAGGCCTTCCTAGAATTAGGGTTTAGGTCTCCATTCAGAAAGGTACAGATTTCTGTTTTGAGAGTTGACTTGAACAGCTGTTTCTCAACGTGCTGAAGCTCTGTGTGCACAAGGCTGACCCCTTAGTAAGAATACCATTTTTACACAAGCCTGTCATGAATGAAGACATCCAGTGAGGAAAAAAAAATTCTCTACTTGTGCTGCTTAAAAATTCAACAGGGCTGGGAATGGCAGTGCATGTCTGTAACCACAGCACATAGCAGACGAAGATGTGAAGATCTGGAGTCCCAGGCCAGCCTGAGCTATATGAGACCATATCTCTAAACAACAAGAAGCAATAAACAAAACTTAGGTGGAGGATACAGCTCGGTTTTTGCTTAGTAGAGTGTTTGCCTAGCATGTACAAAATCCTGCTTTGGAGCCCCAGCGACAATAGACCAAGTATGGTGACACATACCTGTATTCCCAGCACTTCAGAGGTTCAGATGAGGTCATCTTCATCTACATAGGGAGTTCCAGATTCAGCCTGGGAAACATGTGATTCAAAAAAACCAAAGAAAAATTTCAACAGAATAAATTGTTTAGATACTACAAACATTCAACAAACAAATGACAAGGAATGGGGCATTTGGGCCTCTCTGGAACTTTGAGTCAATGAAGAATAAAGTGCTTGCCTTTTGGTGGTCATGATGGCAGTCACAGATATGTTCATATCCATAGAATTCTACCTAGGCTCTGTTTAAGGATTGAGACTACAGATCTTTATAGCAGAGAAACTAACCTCTGTGTCTGTGTTGAAAGATAAAGGGATATCGCTTTGATAGGAATCACTGTGGTGACAACTTTTCTCTCTTTAAAAAGGCCCCCAGACGGCTAGGGGTACAGCCCACAGTGAGACTGCAAGGCCAGCCCATGGAGGCCTTCAGTGGCAAAAAGCTGAAGACAGGCAGGGCTTGAGATGGCAGTGCTGGGAGAAAGGAGTTGAGGGCCTCTGTGGTGGCACTTAGGCTCACACCAAATTGCATTTTTAAGAGTTACTTGCATGGTATGTTAGCCAAGATATGCATTCAGCCATCATCATCATCATCATCATCATCATCATCATCATATCATCATCATCATCATAATAATAATATAAACAAAAATCTAAGGTAAGAGTGGCGACCCACACCTATACGGCAGCACTCAGGAAGCTGAGGCAGGGCACTCTTTTTGATCAGCCTGAGCTACACAGCAAGATCCTGTCTCAAAGCAAAACAAAACAGCAATTTAAAACAAAGATGTCCAACACTAACAAGCAAGACCACCTAACTACTGTTTCAGGCAAAGAGCATTTATGGCCAGGAATGACTTGGAAGCTGGTTTTACTTGTATAGGGATAGCAAAGCCTTTGTGGTTTTTTGGATTGTCTGCTTCATGACACTGATTTTTTTTTTTTTTATGGCTATGGTTTCAAGGTCCAAGACTGTGTAAAAAGCCAGAAAACTAAGTAGGGATTTCCTCTGAACCGAAGACTGCGCACCCCTCTGGCTGCTGGAATTAGACCAGTATGTGAAAGGCCCGGGAGCAGAGTGCAGGAAAGAAGGAAATGTTCCAGGACAGTCAGAGTTGTCCCCCAACCTGGGATGCTGCTATCAGGGAGGAAGAACTGTTGCTTAAGCTGCCAACAGAGACAAGATATATTAGCCTCCTTTAAGCATGGGCAGGTTTTTTTTTTTTCAAATGATGACAATAACTTTAGGAAATGAAGACAGGCTAGGTGAGGATGATGGGATGCTGCCAGTGTCTGTGAGGGACCTTGGGTACCAGGAGACAGGAATGAAGAGACAGGAGCAGGGAAGATGGAGGAAGCAAAACCAGAAAAGGCTCCAGATGCTCTCTGCTTTCTCATTTTGCTGGGCCCTTGTCACAAGTATTGATCTGGGATGCAGGAGTCATGGGATGGAGCTCTTTCCTCATAGCTCATTTTGGGGCCCCTGTTTCCAGGTTCTATTCTGAGGAGACTACAGTCCTTGTATTTCACTGATATCCTGACAGCCAAGGGAGATAGAAACTATTGTACCAAGGTGTCTCTTCTTTAGGAAGGGGTTCAAGTTTCACTTGATAGGGG
Organism: Peromyscus nudipes; assembly: GCA_902168325.1. NCBI lineage: Eukaryota > Metazoa > Chordata > Mammalia > Rodentia > Cricetidae > Peromyscus > Peromyscus nudipes. Next base: position 2,811 of record CABHPH010133631.1, read on the forward strand.
CCTCTGGAGTCTAGCTCCCAGGTATGTTCTGAAATAGATACCTTATGAAGGAGCTGGCCTAATTTCTGTCGGTCTAACCCCTATTTACAACTGCCACATCTTATGCCGTGAAATGTGGGTCAGAGGGAATCATCTTCTTTTTTTTTGTTTGTTTGTTTTTTTTTTGTTTTTTGTTTGTTTTTCAAGACAGGGTTTCTCTAAAGTAGCTTTGTGTCTTCCTGGAACACACTCTGTAGCCCAGGTGGGCCTCAAACTCACAGAGACTCGCCTGCCTCTGCCTCCCGAGTGCTGGGATTAAAGGCGTGCGCCACCACTGCCCAGCTGGGGATCATCTTCTTCTTTGGTTTCTTTTTTCTTTTCAGAGGATAGTTTTTCTGTAGGGGCTCAAATGACTATTCCAAAAAGAAGAAGGAGAAGAAGAGGAGGAGGAGGAGGAGGAGGAGGAGGAGGAGGAGGAAGTGTTACAAAAAGCTGAATGGCTGGCATAGTTATCAGCTTGCTGGTGGTGACCTGGAAACTCTATAGAACAGATGTTGATAGCTTTGAGGTCTTATCTACTTGTATAATTGAATGCTCATCTTTTGTCCTCAAATGCTTGCTCCCTGATTTGGGTTTTAATGGCACCTGAAAAGCTCCATGGCAGCCCTCATTCACTTCTGATTTTATAGGGATCCTTTGTAGGCTTCTATCTGCAATTTTACATACAGTCATGGTTGACAATTATTAATATTATCTGTTAGGAAAACATGGTCAGGAAGGCTTGACAATTACAAGATGATAGTGATTGTGATCTTGTAGGTGTAGTTATATTCCAGAAATGAAAATTTTATTTTACAGAACATGTGTGAATTTATGAAAAATGCTTTTTAACAAGACTAAGTGAGAGATGGAAAGGAAATCAACATATGTATAGTGGTATGTGTGAATGTATGCATGAGGTCATTTGAAAAGAATATGGCAAATGTTCACTAATATGAGGGAAAAAAATCAAGAAAATTGCAACACTACTCTAAAAGAATATTATGAAGTTTCTCAAGTTAATGTTTATAAAGATTATGTAGCAAGATTGAACATGCTTATTTGATAATAATAAATGAAAAATACATGAAATACGATAAATTATTTTAATTATAGCTGAACTAAGCTTGCATCAGAAATACTGTGTGGTAGTTTGAATGAGAATGCCACCCATAGGCTTATATATTTGGATGCTTGGCCCCAAGTATCCAAAGGAAGGATTAGAAGGTGTGGCCTTATTGGCGGAGTAATATCATTGGGAGTGGGCTTTGAAGTTTGAAAAGCAAACACTATTCTCAGCTCTCTCTCTCTCTCTCTGCCTCATGCTTGTAGATCAGTTACTGTTCCAGCACTACACTTGTTTATCTGCTGCCATGCTTCCCACCGTGATGGTTATGGACTCACCCTCTGAAACCCTAAGCCCCCATTAAATGCTTCCCTCAGTGAGTTGCCCTTTGTCATGGCAATAGAAAAGTAACCAGCATACTGCAAATAAATTCTAACACTGTGATGGAATTATGGATTCCTTTCTTTCGTCCTTTTTTATAGCATTGTTTTATTCTACTTGCTTTAATGTCTTTAGTCAATTTTTAAACGGAAAGGAAATGTACTAAATAGGCAGGTATTTCAGTCAGAGTTCTAACGGCAGACAGATGGCTTACTGAAATTAGGATCATACGAGAAAGCATTAGCAAGGGAACTGGGTTCAAGGTCTGGGCAGGTGAGTGCAGTGCCCTGGGACTAGTTACCTCAGAGTCTGGAATTGTTGTGTAGAGAGTATAACTGTAAGAGAAGGTACAATACTTAGCGGAGAAGTGAAGTTATCACACTGAGGTAGAAGCAGACATCATAGGGAGGAGCCAAGGAAGAATTCCAATGTCCCCTTCTTTCTCTCCTATGTTCTCCCAGTGATCCCCATTAGTCAAAACAAGCCAGAAGACAGAAAAACCTGTGAGCCTTTAATGTAACCCGTGTGGATCTTCTAGGGTAGAGAGCCCAAATGAGAAAGGAGTAGACTGGATTAGGATGGGTAGACCAAAGCCACCTGGCATTCAGACCTCATTTTCCTTACGGTCACAATTATAATGTCTTTTTGTTCCAGAACCTCCAGATTCATAGCACATAGATGGACCCTCTTATGAACCATATATTTTCAGGTTCTAATATATAATATCTAGGCTTGGATAGCTATGGCTTAGTTCCAGTGGAATAGCATGATAATTATACAGAAATAAAAATCTTGAGAAAGGTTAGGACGGAAGAGTCATTGACAGGTTGAAAGAAACTGAAGCTGCCAAGGTGGATAAGGCAGGTTAGAGAGAGAGAACAGGAGTTAAGACCTCTGTAGAAATCTAGCCTTACAGGATAAGGTTTAAAAACAAAACAACAAAGGCATTAGAACCCTGAAGTGTAAAGTATTTGTTAGTGGGGTGTGATGATGTATGCTTGTAAGCTCAGCACTTTGAAAGCTGAAGGTGAAAGATTAGGAGTGTAAGGCCATGCTCAGGTAGATACATACAGGAAGTTGTCTCAAAAGAACTGAGAAAAGGTTAGTGAAATATTACTTCATTTTTACCAAGTGCTTACTTTGTAGCTGGTCATTTTATCAACTCATCACTGTGTCCTTGTGTGCAGTAGTCATTATCTCTGTAAAACACAAGGTTAGACAAGTTAGTCCATAAAGTCAGGAGCTAGTGAGAGCTAGCTGAGCATGGAATCAGGTGATCTGAGTTCTAGACATTGCTTCCTAGGAGGCAAGAAAAGATGAGGGGGTTTGAACTGTAAAATTCCAAGGGAAAGGGTGTGTTGGGGGTGTGGGAAGGGAATGCTAGATGGTTGTAAAGTCAAAGGAAGGAGGGATAAGATGAAGGCTGAAATGAGTTATTTTATATGACTATTTCCCACTGTTTTAAACTAGTTAATGCAATCTGAATAGAGAAGACATGTTTTTGGTATATTTGCCTTTTCTTCTGTTCTTTTGAGGTAAGTTCCTCCTCTCAAACTTGTTATGTAGCCCAGGCTGTCCTGGGCTAGTGATCTCAGCTTTCTCAATGTTGGTATTACAGGAACGTGCTAGGGCACCTGGGATATATTGTTCTTTGATTGTTTACACCCTGAGATGAGATTTGAAATCTACAAATGCTTTATTAAAATTTTAGTATTTTTATTTTGAGTGTTGTTTCAAATTTTTATCACAAGTTTATTTTGTTTTGGCTTTCTTTGAAGGTTTTTTTTTTTTTAAAAAAATATCTTTGAAAGGCTTGTCTTTTGTAGTGTCAGATAAGTTAAATGTTGGCTTCAGAATCCTGTCTGTTGTAAAGGTTATAGATACAAATGTGGTGTTTTTTAAGGGAATGGGACCAAAGCTGCTGAGAATTGTTTCATTCACATATGCAGACAGGAAGTAGCATGTGTACTAACAAACTGATTGGAATAGGAGTTATATCTCATCCTCTCAAACATTTGACTTGGGAGCCATCAGGCATTAAGCTGCTACCACATTAGAGTGCAGTAAAAAGGCAAATTTAAGAAATTCCTGAAAAGATGATTTCTCCCATGATCTGGTGATGGTACAGTAAATTCTTAGTTTTAGAGTATAGATGCCATTTCAAGTTAAGTATATGCAATTTAAATTAAAGATGCTCAGATGTTAGCTGGCTGCCACAGCATATTGGCAACAGCATGTGTTTGAACTAGAGCAGATAATTCAAATGGCTCGTTATCCACTTACATTCTAATCATCTATGAGGTGGCTTTTCTCTGGGCAGGCTCAGCATGCTCTCAGGGGTGGTTTATAGATTCTGAATTTACAGAATGGAGAAGGCAGTCGCTTGACAGTAGTGATTTAACCCACCCTACCTAGGCTCTGCATTGCTGTAGCTCTTTATTCAGAAACCCCAACTTGCCTCTGTAGCAAATGACTCCTGAGCTTGGTTCCAGCCTGGGTGTTTCAGTTACTAATACTGTATAACAAATTATCCTCAAATACATGGTTAATAAGAAAAATGCATTATCTTTCATGGTTCCGAGGGCTGATGAGTTTCATTCATCTAGATGGATTTTTCTTGAGATGCCTTATGACTGGAGTCAATGTAGCTGGAAATGGAGCCATCTTGAAGGTTCTCCACTTATTTAGGAGATAATAATTGGTACAGGCTATCAGCTGGGATCTCAGCTGAGGGCTAGTGGCTGGGAAGCCTACATATGATATGTCCACCTGCCTTTCTGGCTTCCTCATAGGCTGCTGCTAAGCTCAGCTATCCGCAGGAAGAGCAGTTTCAGTTTGCTCTCCTGTGTGACCTAGGCTTAGAAGTCACAGTATTACAGATGGAGAGAGAACCTGGTGCTTAAGAATGCTTGCTGCTCTTTCAGAGGACCCAAGTTTGGTTCCCAGTATGCATGTTGGACTGTAATTCCAGCTCCAGGATATCAAATGCTTTATTTTGGCATTCACAGGCACTTGTGTACACCATCCCCCCTCCACACACACACAAACTAAATCTTAGGAAAAGAAAAGCAAAGAACACAGTATTACTTGTCTTGCAGTCTGAGGCTTGTCCAGAGTTGGGGAAAAGGAGTACCTTTCAAGCAAATTGATAAAGTCACATTGCAAGAACATGTGGAACAGGAAACCATGCTGTACTTTCTTGGCAAACACAATCTGCCTAACTAGAGATTTTTTTTTTTTAGAAGTACCCCTAGACAAATCTGTGAAACTACAAAGTCATTTCCCAGTTTGGTTGCCAGTTTCCTTTCAACAAGCTTTAACTACCAACTTGTAGGTCCTCCCCACAAGCCAGGATTCCATGTTGCTTCAGGCCTATGGCTTGTTATGCTTAGGTAATGAATAGCCCACGAAGAGGCTCTTTCCCCTAGTAGGTTATCGCCTTATCAAAACTGACCTTTCTGGCACACAGAAAGAAAGGTAGATTCTTACACAGGAATGGCTGGAATGTGGCTGCCTATTGTGAACCACCCATGAAACAGATATGGCTTCCTTTTCTGAGAAGAAAAAGGGCATTCTTAGTTAATATGACCCATTTTAGGGGACTCTTAATAGGTTGAACCCCAAAGAGCTGTAAGAGCCCTGGTGGACCACCAAACTTATTGAATAGGTGGCTAGTCTATGTGACATGGTTGTAGGGCAATCTTTCTGTATTTTTACAGTTCAATAGATTTTCACTAGCATTGAGTTCAAAAGCAAACATTGCACTAGATGCTTGGAATGAAACAAATGTTCTATACTGAAGGTTGTCACCATGGACATCAGTGGGCAGAATTCCCATGAGATACTGCCTTGAATTATGCATTACTATGCTGTGATTAAGTAGAATTGAATTGTATTAGCTACTTGTCTATCGTTGTGATAGAATACTCTAACAGAAAGAAAAAAGCAACTTTGGGGAGAAACGTTTTATATTGGATTATAGTTCCAGAAGGGACATTGTTTAACATTGTGGAAGAGGCAGGGCAGGAGGGACATGAGGCCAGCCCGGCAATCAGGAAGCAGGCCGATCACATTTCTTCTGCACAAAAGAAAGTGGAGAGAATGTTGACAGGAAAGAGAGCCAGGCCATAAAACCTCAAAGCTTGTCTTCAGTAATCTACTTCCTCCTTACAGGTTCCAGAACCTTCCCAAACAGCACCACCAATGGAGGACCAAGTGTTCAAATATCTGTGGGGGATATTTCTCACTTAAATAACATGTATGGGGGATATTTCTCACTTAAATAACATGTTAAGCTAAGCTATGTTCTATATATTGACATCTTGGTGTGAAAACATACATTTTATGTGTTGGTAGACATCAAGACCCTGAGAAAATGAAATACTAGATATATAATCTTTGATGAGAGAAAAATAAGGAAAGAAACTGTCCTAACAGTTGGAGGAAGGAGAGAATGAAGTGGGCTCTTGTAAGAGGCTATAGACAATCATCTCCACTACACAGCTCTTTTGGTAACACGTAAAAGGCTTCAGACACTGGTAGATAACATCACTGACTCTAGGATCAACCTGCCTTGATTTGAAGTTTTGCTCTTCTGCTTACTAATGACATAGTCTTTTCTAAGCTTCTTTGCTTTTTGGTGCTTCATTTTCATCATTTGTAAAGTGTAGCTAACAATATTAAACAGCTCATAGTTTCTTTGAACATTAATTAAATGAAACACGGGCCAAATTAGCCTGGTGCCAAGCACAAAGAAAATATACTTTTATGGCTCTTAAATAACCAAGTGGATCACTGTCTCAGATATTTTGTACTCTCTTGTCAAATTAGCTAAAGAACTGGTATTTTCCTACACTGACAATGTCAGAAAATGTTATTTTTTTTTTGTAGAATTCTTTCTCTTGCCTATTATTTCATGACTATATACTTGGAGAAATTGAATTTGTTTTTAGGTTTTTATTCTTCAAATTTTCTTTAATATGACTGGGAAGTAGTGAGCAGTGCTGTGGGCTTTCTGTTCTAGGAAGTCATCAATTTAATATGATTCTATTTGACAGTTTTATATTCTCCTGTTCTCCTAGCCTCTGCCAGTTAACCTATTTGCAAGGTGAAATTCTTGAACAAATTGTCTACCCAAAGTACTGCTCTATAAAATAGATGACAGGCCTGGTGGGTATGTATTCTGTTGAGTCATATGAATGGCCAAGGTTGCAAAGGGCACTGGAAGGAACTATTTAGAAGCTTTATGAAACAGTGGCAAGTGGACAAAACATTCAATTTGGAGATATCTGAAAATTGCTGATAGCATTTCTGTTTTGCTTTCCCTTGGAAATGATGTTATTCTGTTTTTTGTTTGTTTGTTTGTTTTTTGATACCTTAAGCCTGTCATTGTTTAGAACTTTGGGAAGATGTAAATCTGTTTGCTTCTCATATTGTTGAAATCTGCTTGCTTAAGGCCAGAGTATATCTGTGATTTCCAGGTTCAGCTGGGTATCAGAATCCTTTATGAGAGTTTCAAAATTTCCCTAAGTACTCAGTAGTTCTTCAAATTCTAATTCAGAAAGATTTGTGTTACCATAACTCTTATTTTTATTTTAGATATCTTCCTGGATGTTCAGAATTATTGGTGTAGACACACAAGAAACAATGATTAATCCATAGAACATATTGATAAGTCTGATACTTCTCACATACTTTATTATATAATTATTATTCTTTAGGTTTTGCAAACTCCTTGTCAATTAAAGATATATAAAGAAGCCTTATGGAAACCCACTAGTTTGTAAGATAATTTCAAAATATAATAATGAAATGGAGTTTGAACCTTGCATGAGTAGACAGTGCTGCTCCCAGAAGACATGGGTTATTAAAAGAACATTTCAGTGCCAGGCATGAGATAGTTCCCTGAGATACTGGTCAAGGATGACCCAGAGTATCCAAAGTACCCAGAATAAGACAGGCTATTCCCATTGCTCTTGGTTGCCCATTATAACTAATTGGTAAGATTCTATTGCTGAAGACACCAAAACTTTGCAGGACATAAAGAAATGAATCTTGAACCAACCTGGGAACTCTCTACCTGCTGGCTAGCTTCCATATTGCTGGAGGGTGCTGTGTATGAGGTGAAAACATATCAATGACATTACCTAGCAATGGACCCTGCATGCTACATTATTGACATGCTAGGCAAGATGCACCCACTTGTGCAATAGTGGCATGTAGATTATAGAGGTAACCAATCACTTTTTGCATGGACTTGAGGCTTGCTCCACAGGAGGGATTTCATGCTTAGTACTATAAACCTGGATAGAAATCCATATCTGTGGAGGTCATGGACCTTAGGGGGAATCTATTGTTATTGTTTTGCTAAATGGTCATGTTGTCACATTATTCTCTAAACATCCTGCCTGGCATGCCAGTATTGTAGAATGTGGGTTCCAGCACTGGGTAAGCTCACTGATGTATTTTCTCTCCCAATTTGTATTCTTAGATTTTTGCTGTTCTCAAATTTGGTCAGAGGAGGTATGTTTTGCAATGGGTAGTTGTTGATGCAGATTCCTAACTGGTTATAAAGTACTGCAAATAAGTGACTCTGAATGTTTATCCTTAGGTGGGTCATTTATACCTCTCCCATCAAAGGCTTAGGGAACATTGTGGAAGAGGCAGAAAGAATGTAAAGCCAGAGGATGAAGAAGAGGTCTATGAAATGCTATCTTCTGGATATGACATATCCACTGAATGTATGAATTCAGAGCAACTGTGGTTACCTGCACATGACCTGCACAAAATCAAGCTGTTCAAAATTCTGGAATGGTTGGTGAAGAGGCTACTGAGCCCTACCCAAAGTTGAAGAGTTATTAGTAGTGGATTATTGCAGAGAGAGGGAAAATCATTTTTCTTTCGGGTGTGCCTGCTGTTAGACTGTTTATGCCCCAATGTATTAGTTCCATACCCATGTACATATGGATTGATGTGCTAATAGGTTATTAATTATATATAATATTTAAATGAAGGACATGAATTTAGAAGGGAGACATGTTAAAGGTCCAGCAGAGAGCTGGAGGTAGGCAGGTGGATATGATCAAAAATACATTGTATAAATTTTTGATATTTTCCAAGAATAAATAAAAATATTATGTAAAATAGGAAACATGTTTATAATTAGTTTTATTGGCTTTCAGGCTGGAGTTTAACGGACTGGGAATGTGATTCATGGCAATGCAGAGGTATCTCTTTTGTCTCTTAAGTTATTGTGACTTAGATTCAAATGGTAGAAATATTTCCTTAGCATCATTATTGACTAGTAAATGGACTGAAAGAGTCACAGTGCACAGGAAAGTATCTTTACTCTTAATTAAAAGGAATCCTTTTTGTTCCAAGGAACCAAGAATATAAAACTAACGCCTTACAAAGGATAGTAGGAGAATGTTAAATGATGTCTGCCAAAATCTCTCCTTGCTTTATTCCACTTGTGGTGCCAAAGGCCAATTACAACTTGTTTTGTGGTAAGATATGTGTCTGAGTTAGACAATAGATGATTATACTAAAATACAAAGAATTTTTACAATAAAAAATAGGTCAATCTTTCAAGATTTTTGTAACGCAACCCAGTGTTTTCCTTCAAAGTTTCAAAGTCTTGTGCTTGCACATTGCTGCTGTGGTCCTTTCGACACACACTCATTTAGATGTAAAATACCTTAACAGTTCTAACATTTATGTATTTATTGAGACAGTGTCTCAGTATGCAGCAGACCTGGCTGGACTGGAACTCTCTATGTAGACCACACTGGACACGACCTCACAGACATCTTCCTGCTTCTTCCTCCTGAATGCTGGGATTAAAGGCAGGCACTATGTCTGGCCAACAATCATTAATGCTTGCTAGGAAAATCAAACATTGAAAAAAATGCCGACTTTGCAAATTTAATAATTAGAAAAATTATCCCAGGAAGTCATTTTACCAATTAATATTGTTAGTTGCAAAAGAGTTGGGTTTGTTCTGTCTATTGAAGATACGCTGTTCCCAATGCAAAGGGAGGAAATGTTCTTTTTGAGTGTTATTTCTTTCTATTCAGTTTGAATGAAGGAGACAACCGCAGCTAATTACGGTATTCTTCTGCATCATTTGTGGGAGAAAAGGACCACTTCTACCTGTAGAGTTTAGAAAGAAAGAAGCATGGTGTTTTTCATTTTCAGGTCAGGCCATTCTAGCATTGGCTATAAACAGAGTTAGCCGTGTTCCTGTGATGGCCATCCTTCTAGCCTGTGTCTGGGAAAATCCCTTCCCTTAATATCCTGCTGCCACCCTCTAGCCTGCAGAGACAAGAGAGCACCAGGTGGTTAGATTTCTCTCTTTCTCTGGTTAGTTCTTCTGTGTGTCTTTGTGGCACTGCTTTGGAAGAGGGCTAAGACTTACC
>CABHPH010133632.1:3433-23766 GCA_902168325.1 Peromyscus nudipes
CCCCCCCCCCCCCCCCCCCCCCCCCCCGCCAAGCCCAGGGCCACGCAGACTAAGAAGGGGGAAGGATCCCAGAACCAGGGCAAAAAAAATGGAAGGAGTCCAGAACCAAGGCAAGAAGACAGATGGAACCCCAAACCAAAGCAGAAAGTCAGAAAGCAAAGGGAGGAAGAGAGAGAACTGCTAACCGCTTGGGCCTACCTTCAGTCCGGCCTGGGCCGGAGCAAGGGAGCCGGCCGCCCAGGCAGGAAACCGGACCGCAGTTAATGGATTCCTGTCACGTTGGGCGCCAGATGTTGTTGTTACTTAGTAGCTAAAAAAGAAACACACTATCCAAGTAAAGAGAAAAGCCGAAGAGGTCAGAGCTAAGAGCCTTAACTGCTTTCAGTTCGCTAGTCACTCCCTGAAGCAACGACTCTCTGCTCAAAAGGGGGGTTGCCCTTTTATAGAATTCTGTTCTGCCTTCTCATTGGTTGTAAGCCCAACTGCCTAACTGCCTCATCACTACTTGTTTGCCAGACCCTGGCTATGGCTTGTTAATAGCTCTGACCCCTAGGCAACTTTATTTATTAAAATATAACATTTTAATACAAAAGAAAATATCACCACAATGCTATCTCATAATTTTAAAAGTGTCTAAATAGAGGCCCATCAAGGGTCAGCCTGAAATGGTTCAAGAATTTTCAGCAGGCTATTTAAATGGTATATAGCTGGAGACCTCAGTAAATAGTTTTGTTATATATAGATGTATAAAAATTTGAAACTTTATGTTTAACAATTTTTATAATCATGAAGGATGCTGAACAGTAAAAGTTGGTTTTACATTGAGAAGTGAGACATTCTTATTTACATGTCACTAAGCAGAGAAAACCATGCAAAGAGCTATGTACTTGAGGAGAAATGGTGAATGTACAAAGCAGTGTACCACATTGTGCCACCTTCTTTTAATTTTTTAATTCATTGCTCCATTCTTTGCTGTTTAGTAAACTTATCTTGACTTTCTGATAATGTGCACATCAAAGGTATCTCCCCCCCCCTCTCCTGAAGTTAAAAGTATCATTATCTAGTCTGTCACCTCAGCATGCCATATGAAAGGGAATAAATATTCCCTCTGAATCCTGTGGAGTAGCCCCAATACCCTAGTGTTGTCATAGTAGGCAATGCAAAGGACCAAGTTACTTCATCCATGTTTATGTGTGTGTTCTGGTTTTACTCTTGTATATTTTATTTTTTTAGATTTTTATCTCTAGCCTCTTGAAATTTATTACTGATAATTTTTCAGTCCTTGGTATATGTAAGAAATTGAACAGTTCATTGCAGGACTCCAAACATTAGTCATTGGTGGGTGTTTTCTCTCAGGCCTGTCCTTTTTTGACCTGTCCAGCAGGTCAGGTTATTCGTGGGTCTCGAGCCGGGAAACACCTGAAAGCCAATGGGGAGAGAGGGAAATGAAGTCAGGCGTAAAATGAGAGACTGAGTCAATCTGAGTCACGTCAAGGCTCCGTTTATTCATTGGGGACTGAGGTTTTTATGCAGGGCTTCAGGCAGGGAGGGGGCAGAGAAAGGAGAGTGGAAAATTTCCAGAAGAAGTCAGAGTGGTCGGGCGGAGGTGAAGTCTCTTTGGTCCAAGGCTCTGCAGATGGCCGATTACTGTTCAAGGCTATATCTAAAAAGTATACTTCTTGCCGGGCGGTGGTGGCACACGCCTTTAATCCCAGCACTCGGAAGGTAGAGGCAGGCGGATCTCTGTGAGTTTGAGGCCAGCCTGGGCTACCAAGTGAGTTCCAGGAGAGGCGCAAAGCTACACAGAGAAACCCTGTCTCGAAAAACCAAAAAAAAAAAAAAAAAAAAAAGTATACTTCTTAGTTAGGCCAAGGTCGTCCTGCCTTGGCAAGTCTTGCAGTTGGCCAAGGGCGTCTGGTTTTGCCAGACTCCAAACTCCAAGCAGAAATACAAAACATAACAATCTTGAGTCAGATAGTCCTGGGTCAGTCTCCAACAGATTTTTCCCATAGGACGATGTGGAAATGATTCTTAGAGTCAAACGCAGCATTGAGACTGTGGGATCATTCAATGACTTGATTTAGAAAGTCTTTTTTAGTACCTTATTTTTTTCTTTCAACCATTCATGTCCTAGAGACTTGAGCCTCACTGTTTTCATTTCTCAACAAAAGGGTCGTTCAATCTCAATCAGACTAAAAATAATTTTAGTTGTTTGAATTAGCAAAGTATATTTTGCATGTGGCCCGGGGTGTGTGTCTTGATGATTTTACATGTATTTTATATTTTTTTTGTTTTTCCTGTACAGAATTTCAATAAAATCCCCAATTACAATGTGTTTTACTTCCCACCACACTCATATACCTTCTCTCCATTCCTTGATTTCTCTAATGTGCTAAACCTGTAATCTGGCATCCATCTGACTGTGATTTCTTATATTTTTGAGCATTATCATTCTATTAAAATAATTGAATATATTATATAACTATGCATTTGAAATAAAAATTATAATATCTGTGAATTTTATCATGCATAATCTTTTATGATTTTTTACAGTGAGTACATATTATAATATGATGGTTTTCCTTTCTTTTCTTTTGTCAGACTTTTTAAGAAAGTCTTTCTCTGTAACCTTATTGAGTTGGATGGAATCTTGTAGCCCAGACTATGGTCTAACTTGCATCCTCTTTATCCTGTGTGTGTGTACCACTATGCCTAATTTCAGTAGATATTTTAAATATTCCATTTATTATTAGTAAATCATTTTCCAGGAGTTTGTTTACTTTTGGTCAATAGTGTTCTTGTATCCTCTTTTGATAGTATAGTTTATTAACATATTTATATAAGGCCAGCTTTTTCAAAACAATTTTTATTCACTATATTTCTTTTTTTGAATTTATTTTATTTTATTTTACAATATAATTCAACTTTACATTATCAGCCATAGATTCCCCCATTCTCCCCCTTCCTGCCCCGCCCCCCTCCCCCCAGCCCACCCCCCATTTCCATCTCCTCCAGGGCAAAGACTCCCCCGAGGATTGAGAAGAACCTGGTGGACTCAGTCCAGGCAGGTCTAGTCCCCTCCTCCCAGGCTGAGCCAAGCGTCTCTGCTAAGCCCCAGGTTTCAAACAGCCAGTTCATGCAGTGAGCACAGGACCCGGTCCAACTGCCTGGATGCCTCCCAAACAGATCAATCCAATCAACTGTCTCACCCATTCAGAGGGCCTGATCTAGTTGGGGTCCCCTCAGCCATCGGTTCACAGTTCATGTGTTTCCATTCGTTTGGCCACTTGTCCCTGTATTACATCCATCCCTGGTCCCAACAACTCTTGCTCACATAAACCCTCCTCCTTGTCGCCAATTGGACTCCTGGAGCTCCACCCGGGGCCTGACCTTGGATATCTGCATCCAGTTCCCTCAGTCATTGGATGGGGTTTCTAGCACGACAGTTAGGGTGTTTGGCCATCCTATCACCAGAGGAGGTCAGTTCGGGCTATTTCTCGACTATTGCCAGCAGTCTATTGTGGGGGCATCTTTGTGGATTTCTATGGGCCTCTCTAGCACTTTGCTTCTTCCTATTCTCATGTGGTCTTCATTTACCATGAACATTCCTTGTGTTCCCTCTCTTTTCTTGATCCAGTTGGGATCTCCCACTCCCCCAAGTTCTCTTTCCCTCGATCCTCGACCCTCATTACCCCCACTCACGTCCAGACTGTTCATGTAGATCTCATCCACTTCTCCATCATTGGGCGATCCCCGTGTCTTTCTTGGGGTCCTGTTTTCCAGGTAGCCTCCCTGGTGTTGTGAGTAGCCATCCAGTCATCCTTGTTCCACAACTAGTATTCTCCTATGAGTGGGCACATACCATGTTTGTCTTTCTGAGTCTGGGTTACCTCACTCAGGAGCATTTTTTCTAGATCCATCCATTTGCCTGCAAACCTCATGATGTCCTTGTTTTTCTCTGCTGAGTAGTATTCCAAAACTTTCAATCATCATAGATGGAGTGAACAAGACATTCCAAGACAAAGCCAGATTTAAACAATTCTTATCCACAAACCCAGCCCTACAGAAAGCACTAGAAGGAAAATTCCAACCCAAGGAAGTCAGATACACCCTCGAAAACACAGGCAATAGATAACCCCACAGCAGTAAACCCCAAAGAAAAGAACTACACACACACTACCACCAAAAAATAACAGGAATGAACAATCACTGGTCATTAATATCCCTTAATATCAATGGACTTAATTCACCTATAAAAAGACACAGGCTTACAGAATGGATATGAAAGCAGGACCCACCTTTCTGCTGCATACAAGAAACACACCTCAAATACAATGACAGACACTTCCTAAGAATAAAAGGCTGGGAAAAGACTTTCCAATCAAATGGTCTTAAGAAACAAGCGGGTGTAGCCATCCAGATATCCAACAAAATAAACTTCAAACTAAAATCAATCAAAAGAGATCAAGAAGGGCATTACATACTCATCACAGGAAAGATCCACCAAGAGGAAGTTTCAATTCTGAACATTTATGCTCCAAACACAAGGGCACCCACATATGTAAAAGAAGCACTACTAAAGCTTAAACCACATATAAAACCCCACACATTAATAGTGGGAGACTTCAACATCCCACTTTCACCACTGGACAGATCTCCCAAATCGAAACTTAACACAGAAATAAAGGACTTAACTGATGTCATGACTCAAATGGACTTAATTGATATCTACAGAACATTCCATCCTAACAAAAAAGAATATACCTTCATCTCAGCACCCCATGGAACCTTCTCTAAAATCAACCACATACTTGGCCACAAAGCAAATCTCAACAGATACAAAACAATTGGAATAACCTCCTGTGTTCTATCAGACCACCAATGTTTAAAGTTAGATTTCAACAACAACAAAAACTACAGAAAACCTACAATCTCATGGAAACTGAATAATATTCACCATATTTCTATAGAAAAATCACATACTTCCTATAATGTTGGCTTCCAAATGTAATAATTCTGTGATTTTTACACCATCTCTCTTAAATTAAACCTACCAAACCGGAATGCACTGATTCAGAGCAACACATGTGGCTTTATCATATGTTCTCCTTTCTTCCCCATGTCTTTTCTTCCTTGATGCTTCTTCTCTTCCTTCTCTTATTCCATTTGTCTTTGTCTATGTATTGACAGATCACAAGTTGGCCTACATACACATCATGACTTAAACATTATCTCTATGAAGTTTCAAGTTATAGTTAGAGGACCAATCTAGTTAGAACATGAAACCGCCAGGGGATTTCATCCACTTTGCTAGATATTTATTTATTTATTTATTTATTTATTTATTTATTTATTTATTTATTTTCATGATTTGGAGTAGATCCTGAATTGATTTAAGTCTTTAAGGACAGACAATTGGTACAACTACAACACATGATAATTTTAGAAGTGGAACACAGGGGGTTATTAGATTATAACACGGGGTTTCATGAGTAGGATTATCACCTCTCTGAGGCAAATGAGAAGAAAAAGCAATCCTCTTGCCCTTTACAATGTGTGAAAACATAGAACTAAGAAGTAGCTTCTTACCAGATACTTAAATAGTAGTTGCTTTGTCCTGAATTTACTCATCTCTAGAACTGGAAAGAAATATATTTTTGTATTTTATAAGACACCCACTATTCTGTTATGTCTGAATCAACTAAGATAATTGTGATGGCTATTTTTGATTGTTGACTACAACTGGAGCAGCATGCACAGGACCTGCACAGATTTAAGCCAGAAGGAGTCTCAGCATTAAGATGGAGAGGAAGTGGATAGAAGCTTTGCATGTGTATATTTCTTATGCTTTTTGTTTGTTTGTTTGTTTTTACCTTTTCCTTCTGGTGTATTGTTCTTTTGTTTGCCTGTTTGTTTTTTTAAAGAGAAAAATTAAAAAGGCATGGAGTTGTGTGGTGGGGACTTTAAGAAGATCTGGGAAGAATTGTGGGATGGGAAAGTATGATCAGAATAAATTATAGGAAAAGAAATTTATTCTTAATAAAAATAATGAATAAGTTAATAAATCAGAAATCAACTAAAGCCCAAGAAGATGGGCATACCTGTTGTTGGAGACTGACCCAGGACGGCTTGACTCAAGATTGTCATGTTTTGTATTTCTGCTTGGAGTTTGGAGTCTGGCAAAACCAGACGCCCTTAGCCAAACTGCACGTCCTGCAGAAACAGGACAACCTTGGCCTAACTAGAAAGTATACTTTTTAGATATAGCCTTGAACAGTAATCAGCCAGCTGCAGAGCCTGAGAACCAAAGAGACTTCACCTCCCCCCGACCACTCTACTTCTCCTGAAAATTTTCCACTCTCCTTTCTCCGCCCCTCCCCATTCAAAGTCCTGTATATAAACCTCAAACCCCAATTAATAAACGGAGCCTTGACACGACTCAGACTGACTCTTGTCATTCATTATATGTGCAAGGCTTCCTTCCTCTCTTTCCCCATGATTCTTTCAGGTGTTTCACGGCTTGAGACTCACGAATAACTGGACCTGCTGGACGGGTCAACCTGTGAGGGACTTTTCTTGTTTGGATCATTTGAGGTAGGAAGACTCACCCTTAATTTGGGCCACACTTCTTGGTGGCAGCCTACTAAAAAGACATGGAAGAAAGAGTATTTGCTTTTTGAATGCTTACCCTCACTCTTGCTGGAAAGTTCATCTGTCATGTCTCTGAAGCATTTCTTCACTGGTTTTAGGACCTGCTAATTCAGGTCCTCAAGCAGACTGAAGACCAACCGAGACTTAGAGCCTAATGGGTGGAACAGCTATGGGATACTTGACCTTTCTGACGGGAGATGGCCTTTGTTTGACCAGCCATACCACAATTTGTAAGCCACTCTAAAATGTCCCCAACACACACACACAGACCCATACATACATACACACACATACACACACACACACACACAGACATACACACACACAGACACACACACACACTGACACACACACACAGACTCACACACAGACACACAAAGACACACACAGATGCAGACAGACATACGCACACATATATACACAAACACACACATATACATAGGCACAGATGCACATTCTATCAGTTCTGTTCTACCAGACTACCCTGATCAATACAATAATACACTTAGGCACAATATAGAAGACCAGCACAAATCTGTAACTTCAGCTACTCAAGAAGCTGAGGCCTCAGGATTGCATATTCAAATTCTGTATTTATTATTATACTAAAATAAATTCAAAGAAACAATGTTCAAAAAACAGACAAACAAAAAATTAGGATTTGGGGAATAATCCACAGGTAAAGCCTTGCCTAGCATGTGTGAAGTCTTTGATGTAAAAAGTACAAATACAAGAATATTAATAAATGTTTGAGGCAAATAAATTAATATTTAGGTGCTAGTGAGATAAATTATTAGTATGGGATGTGTAAGTGTGTGTACTTCTAAGATATTCCCTACATTCATTGTGGATTGACTTTTAATTCATTTGTAATCCACACAACAAATGAGAGGGGATGTTGCTTCTGAAACCAGTTTGTAGACACCTCTGCTCCTGATGTTTTAGACTCCTTGTCTTTTGTTCTCTGTATTCATCTGCACCAGAGAGAGAGAGACACTGATGCAAACTAAGGGAGCTCTGGATAGCCCAGTGTCAAGGAAAATAAGACTTGCTGAGAACAGTGAAGGTGGGCACAGGAACATCTAGGTGACTGTCAACTGATAAAGGCAGAGTCAAAAACAACAGCTTGAAAGACTTTGAACAAAAGCATCTAGCTGAGTCACAGACACTTGTCTCATAACACTGTGATAGCAATTTTAAAATTTTTAATTGATTTATTTATATGCATATGTATTTGGGGTGTGTAATGTATGCACAGGTTTTATAGCTCACAGAAATTGACTCTTTTTGTGTGCCCTCTCACTGAGGTCCTTGCAAACATGTTTAACTGCTGAGACATCGTGTTGACCATATAAGTTTTCCTTAATCCATAAAATGACTAGAGAGATTATAATCACAATATAAAATATAAAATTAAAATTCTCAATCGTAACAGAAGAGTACTAGTATTCAATAAACAATTATGTGATAAAGTTCTTACTACTTGTAGATAGAGAAGACAATCTTGTATTTGCTACAAACATCTATAATAAAGAATTAAGGTAGAATCATTAAGTACAACTACTAAAACAAAGGAAATAGATCCTAATATGAAATATGTTAAATATCTTTAATGATGAAATAAAAGTAAATGTATTTTTTCTAATAATGGAAAAAGAAAAAAGCTATTATTTAGGAAACACATGAACAATATTTAGAATACTATTTTTCTGAATAATCTGATGGGTTTTTTCATGCCTTGTATCTTACTTGAAAACTCTTTTGTATATAGTTGTACATTCCCTTGATTCAGTATGGACATAACGTGCCAAGAGGAACAGGCTCAGGTTTCCTGTCACAGGCATTTCTCTGGGCTCAGTATATTTCTCAACCATTTTCAAGGGCACAAATATCCTTGAAATCATCCTCTAACAGCAAAGAAGTTGTACCTAAGTTCCTAGCCTTTAGTGTTCTTGCAGTTCAATGCTGAGGCCTGTTTGGGGAAAATTTCACTTCACTGAGCACCACTTGCTCAGAAATAATCAGGGCCAGTTCTGTGACCACTATTTAATGTGTGCCTCTGCCGTTCACTCTGGTTTGCTTTCTACTTACAGCACCATGCCCAAGTCCAGGTGTCCAGAATTTATTTTGGAATAACTTACAGCTACCATTAAAGATATAACCTCAGAGTTCCAGAGGCACAATTAATAACCACTGCTCAGAGTTTACAGTGGGATGTTTAATTAGGAAAAATATTCCAATTTAATCACATTTTTGTTGTTGTTGTTGTTGTTGCTGTTAATGGCTTCATGGTGAGAAATCAGGAAATAATATCACTTAACCTGTCTTTAAATAGATTTTTTAAAAAGTTTATATAAGGCCAACCTGGTCTAGAAATGCAAATTTCAGGACATCTTGGGCTCTGACAAAGAGAACTCTGTCTGGGAAACCAAAAACCAAAAACAACAACAAATCAAAGTTTACTTAACAATGAATTTCCATTTTTGTCTTATTTAACAGCTTGAGAATATAGCAAGTTTATGAAACATTTAATTAAAAAAATAAAATTAGTTCAGATATTCAGATAAATATTTTGTCTTTGTCATACTACATAGAAAAAAAGAATTCCTTAATTTCAGATAAATAATCTGAAACAAAAACAGAGTTCTTAAGTGAACTTCTTTTCTGCAAGGGACTTAGGAATTCTTCATTTTTTTGTTATGCTTAAAATCAGATAGGGTTACTGCAGTAGAATATTGGGAAGATGAATTGGATAAATTTTACAAATTATTTTATAAAGTATCACATATTTTACTATGAAAAATTTTTACCAATTTTGTTGAAGTTTACAAAAACACATTTAGTAGCAACAAGGATAATTTTACAGTTGTTTGAAAACCCTAAATGTTCTCATGATTGTGAACAAATACTCTATCTTCAATTTTACTTAAATCTTTAACTCTTTCATACATTCCCAGAACTGTAGGTAACTCTAACTATAAGGGGCCTGTGCCCTTTTCTGGCTTCATTATGTGTCACATGCAGATGAACTCCCACACAGATAGGCACAAACACTCACAGACAAACAGCAAACACTCTCACACATATCCCAAAGTAAAATAACTAAAATAAAACTTAGATTAAAAACTGTGGATGTTGACATCACAGGTACCTACAACTTTCAGATACTTTGTATATTGTATATTGTATAAATGTTGAATATAGTTTATGAACATTATTGCTTTGAAATCACACATTATAAAGTCTAATTCTTTGCTTAGTTATGCAAATATTTTGTGTATGTTGTTCAGTAGGATGTCGCAGATTGAAAACAAGTTATATTTGTGAATAAAAAAGAACCCTGTAGTTGAAGTTTTCTCCAGTCCTGCCTGGCCCATGGTCAGGACAAATCTCTTTCACCTGCCAGTCCTGCAACTGCTCAGACCCAACCAAGTAAACAGACAGAGACTTATAATACTTATAAACTGTATGGCCATGGCAGGCTCCTTTCTATCTGTTCTTATATCTTAAATTAACCCATTTCTATTAATTCTATTAAGTTGCCACGTGGCTCGTGCCTTACCAGTATCTTAACATCTGCTTCTCATCATGGCAGCTGGCAGCATCTCTCTGTCTCAGCCTTCCTCCTCCCAGAATTCTCCTCTTTGTCCCACCTATACTTCCTGACTGGCTACTGGCCAATCAGTACTTTATTAACCAATCAGAGCAACACATTTATAGCATAGAGAACATCCCATAGCTGAACTCCCTAAATGTCCTTAACACAGTTATTTTCATTATATAATATAAAAAAGGTAACATAATGATTAGAAAATTCTACTCAATTCTTCTCAATATTTTAAATAAAAAATGTACACTAACTGAATTCTTGAAGCAAGTACTTTAATCAGTAGTGCTTAAAAGAACATATTGTCATTTAAACTCATTATTAAAGGAATTATTCTTATCTTTCTGATTGAAGTTATGAAATGGACTATTTTGTTAGTGACTCTTCTTCCACTGCCTGAATAGAACAAATAGATGAACAAACAAACATACAAACAAAACCTAAAATCTCTCCTTACATCTGTAGTACATGGAATGATTTGTTTATCCACATGAAATTCTATTAGTGACAAAATATTTCAAACCATTCTCAACCATAAAATTTAACTCTGCATAATAATTTATCACTGCATATAAATAAAGGGAAATATGTTCATTAACATTTTAAAGACAGAATAAATAATAGTTCTTTGAAACATTTAGTGTAAGTTATTTTAATTTGGAAAAATTTAATACAATGTCTTTAATGCATGTAGTAGGATACAGTCAAGTAAAAGATTATAAGGTCACCAAAAAATAAAAATGTGATCGATAGCAAGAAAAAAATAATAACATGGAATTTAAAATAGCATTTAATATTGTTGAAAGGGATGAGGACATTTATGACAGTGACACAAAGTGGAGTATTACAAACAGAATATTGCCAGTAAAAAGGCTCTACTGTTCATGGGGAAGTATGCCACACAATAGTAGGTTTTCCTATTGTACATATCACGTAACAAATAAGAACATAAAGAGTAAATGTCTCCTGTTGGAAAAATAAAATGAATAAAACTTTAATGGAAAATTTAAAATTTTTTTCAGAATATTTTACTCTGAAGTTGCTCTGATAATCACCAAAATTTATAGATAAATTTTGTGACAATATAACCATAATGAAACCGTTATTTTTTGAAACAAGGTCTCCTGTATCCCTAGTTGGCTTTGAATTCACTGCATTTCCAAGGGTGACCTTAACTTTGTGATCCTCTTGCCTCTCTACCTCCCAAATGCTGGAACTCCGGGTTTGCACTACTTGGCTCAGTATGTGAGGTATTGGGCCTCAAACCTGGAACTTTGCGCATCCTACACACTCTGCCAACTAAGCTACACTGAAAGTTCCATTTACACACCAAAACCACTGGAATATAATGTTTTACCCATGTGTAAATTTTGGTTCTGTTGTTTATGGAATCACTTTTTCTTGAACAGAAAATATATTAGATAACAGATGAGATTTTCAAGTGTAATGCCTGACACCAAAACTACTGTTTTTGCAGCAGTTATGGTGAATGCACAGACAAAAAATTATTCCTTCCTATTCCTCTTTTGTGATCTTAGGCTCGATGTTGTTCTGTGTGTTACTTCAGGTTCCAGAGTATTCCAGAGTCAGTATTCTATAAATTTCAGAAGTATTTCTATTTCCTTAGATTCACTGTTACCAACAAACATTTTTCATTAAATTCCTAGATAAAGACCAGAAAAAAACCTGGTAAATCATAAATCATCTTTAGATGACCTCCCCAGCTTGCCCAGTGTTCGTTCTCTGCTCTAGTTTCCATGCACTCTTTCCTGAATGTTAATCACAGATGCTCTGGCTACTCTTTTCCCCAGAAATCTAGCATTGTCTCCCTGAAGTGTCTGTCATACAGAATTGTAAAGAACATACTGCTAACTCAGTTCCCTTCCTCTTCCTGTAGCTACTAGCAAGGAGGACTTCCCTTCCCTGTTGCCCAAAGTGCAATGACCTTGAGTTATACGTTATATCTAGGCTTACCAATTCTTCCTGATTTCTAGCACAAAGGTAGACCAGATGGTATGGAACTTATTCATAGTCTTTCCGTCCCTCAAACCTAAAAGAGCAAGAAGCTGCTGCCCTCATTTTTTCTCTAGACAAAAGATTATGTCTCTCCCTTCAGGACCCCATCATGACTGCCTATGGCCATGAAGTGAGTATTTCTCATAATAATGCTTTCATCTGCAGGGCAGTTTGTCTCAGCTTCTATGATACAACTATGTATCATCTTTAAGGCCCCATGATGAAGATTCATTAGAAAAATATATTGTCTGCTGAGCAGAGAAAGTATTTACTGTTAGGGTCCATAAGAATTCCCATAAAAGATCACCAGACATGTATGCAATCAACCAGAGTATTTAATTCTCAAAATTCCAGCATGTAGGGGTCAAGCCATCTGACAAAGTGGCAAAATGGTGACCCTGAGAGAAGCCTGCAGGCCCCTTTTAAGCACAGATAGGGAATTCCAGCTGTGGCTGAAGTGTACTTTGAAGTGACTGAGTATAGACCCCTACCGGTAGAAAAATCATTTTATGAATGGTTCATGACATCTGGTCGGCAACTGTAGTTGCAATGTCGGGGTCTGTCTGCTGTGTCAAGAGTCTGTCTGACCGAAAATGGCAACAATCGTTCCTGCTTGTGGCTGGATAGGATGCTGCCTGGCTACCAGACTGGAAGTACTTGCTGAGGGTTTGCTTGAAGCTAGACATTAGTCACCATAGGATAGTGGGGGTAATATGGATCAGAGTTCTTAGTGAACTGGCCCCTGGGGGAAAAAAAAAAAAACAACTGGCTCTGTTAGGGTCAGTCCTGTTATAAGAGTAGGCAGCCACTTCATTTGCTATACTATCACTGTAGGATAAGGGAACATTCCATCTTCAATGAAGAGAAAAATGTAGTTATGTAAAAAGTAAAAGGTTCACTCTACGTAACTTGTTCATCATGATTTCTAAGCCACTGAACTGTCCAAAGATTGCCCCATTTTTCAGTGAATAATTAGATATAAGATAAATTTTAAGACCTGTATGTGCCTTGAGTAACTGGCCATATTCTCCTATGATTATTACAAATCTTCTCAAACATGAATAAAAGGAGAAATCTATCATGACTAAAATAATCTGCATGAAATAATTTTCCAAAGAATTTACCTTATAGTCTCCAGATAATTCTTCCCTTTGGTTTTGAAAGACACACTGGAGAGGTGTGACTCCCTCCTTCTCCCTACTCCTAATTCTAGTACCCATTAGTCTCAAATCTAGAGGAGTGGCTAAGACCTATCTGTTATGAAATACAACATGTGAAGAAAAAAAAGCTTGTTCATATGTTGATATGAATGGCCTAAACATCATGGCGCACTCTAAAAGCAAGATGAGAAATTATCAAAGCCTCCACAAAGAGTCTTTGTGAACATTTAATGTAACAGCATAAGTCAGATGTTATTCCCAAACATCAACCATGAATACATTAGTGGGCCTTAGTGAAGAAAGTATATTCAGTAAGGAAAACACAAACAAACATGCACATGCACATGCACACATGCGCACACACGTATGAATATAGATACAGTACTGTATTCAGCAAATATTCGGGTAATATCTGAAAGATACAATTATTTAAAAAAAACTAAAGTACAATTGTATCAATTTGGCTTAGCCTGTTTTATTTTTTATATGTTGTTGATCATCTGCAGGATGTTTAAGCCTACCTACAAAGTGAGCTGTCTGAATTTGAAGCTCTAGTACTGATGTTTTGGGTGAAAGTATGTTGTGCAGAAGGAAAAATGCAGTTCATCTGAGTGTTCTGTTTATTTCAAGAAAATGCTTGGTTAGTTTTTTTAGGTTATAATTAAAAGAGATCACAGTAAATAAAACATAGAGAAAAATATTTCACAGAAGTATTTCTTAATAGCCACTATCAAGTGTGATTTCAAAAGAAAACATTAGAAGAAAGCTCCTGAAGCTTATCTTGGTTTTAAACATCAGTGTAAGTGTGTATAATTTTTAAATGGTTATTCTAATACATCAATACTGACTTAAGATTTTCATTTCCTGCTAGCATTGTCAATGCTTTAAGTAATCATTAAATCCTGGATGATCCAACAATTAAAGTCATAGTAACATCTGTGAGGATTTGGTGAAGCTATTTCCATTTAGTAGAAAATGTGTTATTCTGTTTGCACATGAGTCTTAGAAGAATAAACACGGGATGTAAATACCAACTTCCAACAATATTTGCTGAAGAGAGCTGCCTCCACAGTCAAATTCTTTCCAGCAAAAATTAATATCATGCTTCCTGAATCCAATATTATGCCAAATATTACCATGTCCTTTATTTTGGAAAAGCAAAGTATGAGAACATATATAATAAAGTACAATTCTGTGCTGTATTTTATAAAAGAAAAGCTCCTGTAAATGAAATTAAAAACACATAATTAAATGATTCCCTTAACTTTCTTCTAAACTTTCATTCCTTAAATTAACTCAACTTTAAAATTTTAATATATTAAATAAATGGAAATACATTTAAATTCACAAGTCAAAATATTGTTATGAAGTACTTTTATCTAAAACTTCTGAATATTTAAATTTCTTAATAAATGTTATGAAGAATTTTACATATGAAAAATTTTTATTCTCTAAAAATGACCTTTAAATATTTCTCCTTTTTTCCCCATGTGCACAAAGACACATAGTTTTTTCATCAGAAGATAAATTCAAAGTCAAAGGACTTAGGTATACTTAAAATTTTGAGAATGTAAAAGATAAATAATTACAAAAAAATTGCATTTTATCTCAATATTCTGTCTTATTTAATGAAGGACTGTAGGAATGATTCTTTTTTTTGGCAAAATAAAGATTTATGTGTAAAATACAGTAGATAACTGACATAACCTCGCCCAATAACTGGGAGGTATCCCTGGTGGTGGACTGGTCCCAGCAGAGGATGTGAGGAGTGGGTGGGGGATGGAGGGGAGGCAGGCCATGGTGATGGTGAGAATCTTGCAGCCTGACTGACTAGCAGCTAGAGTGCCAAGCTCCAGGAGTCCAATTGATGAGAGAGAGGAGGGATTCTATGAGCAAGGGAAATCAAGATCATAATGGAGAAATGTACAGAAACAGTCAGGCCAAAGTAGTGGAAACTCATGAATTGTGGACCAATAGCTCTGGATCCCCCATGGGACTGGACTAGGCCCTCTGAATAGGCTTGAATTGTTTAGGAGGCCCCTTGGTAGTGGGATCAGGATCTATCTCTAGTGCATGAGCCGGATTTTTTGGAGCCCAGTGTGAAAGGTGGGACACCTTGCACAGCGTTGATGCAGGGAGAAGGGGCTTGGACCTGCCTCAACTGAATGTACCCGCAGTGGATCTTTGCATCTGCATCAGTTACTGGATGAAGTCTCTATGATAACGGTTAATCCTACCTATCCAGGAGCATGGGAGCTCTTTCCATTTTCTGACATCTTCTTCAAGTACTTTATACAGAGACTTAAAGTTCATGTCATACAGATTTTTCACTTGCTTAGTTTGATTTGCCCCAAGGTATTTTATATTATTTGTGACTATTGTAAAGGGTGATGTTTCTCTGATTTCTTTCTCAGCCCACTTATCATTTGTATATAGAAGAACTACTGTTTTGTTGGTTTTTTGTTTGTTTTTGTATTTTTTTTTGAGTTAATCTTGTATCCTGCCACATTACTGAAGGAGTTGATCAGCTGTAGGAGTTCTCTGGAAGAATTTTTGGGATCACTTATGTATACTATCATATCGTCTACAAATAGTGAAAGTTTGACTTCTTTCTTTCTAATTTCTATCCCCTTGATCTCCTTTTGTTGACTTATTACTCTAGCTAGAACTTCAAGTACTATATTGAATAAATATGGGGAGAGTGGACAGCCTTGTCTTGCTCCTGATTTTAGTGGAATCACTTTGACTTTTCTCCATTTAATTTGATGTTGGCTGTTGGCTTGCTGTCAATGGCCTTTTCTGTGTTTAGGTATGTTCCTTGGATTCCTAATTTCTCCAGGACCTTTATGATGAAGGGTGTTGGATTTTATCAATGGCTTTTTCAGCACCTAATGAGATGATCATGTGGTGTTTTTTCTTTCAGTTTGTTTATATGGTGTATTCCATTGACAGATTTTTGTATGCTGAACCATCCTTGTATCCCTGGGATAAAGCTTATTTGGTCATGGTGAATAAATTTTTTGTTCTGTTCCTGGATTCCATTAGCCAGTATTTTATTGAGTATTTTTGCATCAATGTTCATGAGGGATATTAGTCTGTAATTCTCTTTCTTTGTTGCATCTTTGTGTGGTTTGGGTATCAGGATAATTGTAGCCTCATAAAAAGAGTTTGGTAATGTTCCTTCTGTTTGTATGTGGAAAAAATTTGAAGAGTATTAGTATTAACTCTTCTTTGAAAATCTGGTAGAAATCTACACTAAAACCATCTGATCCTGGGCTTTTCTTGGTTGGGAGACTTTTAATGACAATTTCTATTTCTTTAGGGCTTATTGGTCTATTTAAATAGTTTATCTGGTCTTGATTTAACTTTGCTTTGTGGTACCTATCCAGAAAATTGTCCATTTCTTTCAGATTTTCCAATTTTGTTGAGTACAGGTTTTTGAAGTATGATCTGATAATTCTCTGGATTTCTTTGTTGTTTGTTGTTATGTCTCCCTTTTCATTTCTGATTTTATTAATTTGGAAGCTCTCTCTCTGCCTTTTGGTTAGTTTGGATAAGGGCTTGCCTATCTTGTTGATTTTTCTCAAAGAACTAAGTCTTTGTTTCATTGATTCTTTGTAGTTTTCTCTTTCTTTCTATTTTATTTCAGCCCTCAATTTGATTATTTCCTGGCATCTATTCCTCCTGGGTGTGTTTGCTTCTTTTTGTTCTAGATCTTTCAGATGTGCTGTTAAGTTGCTAGTGTGAGATTTCTTCATCTTCTTTATGTGGGCATTTAGTGCTCTGAATTTTTCTTTAGCACTGTTTTCATAGTGACCCATAAATTTGGGTATGCTGTATATTCATTTTCATTGAATTCTAGGAAATCGTCAATTTCTTTCTTTCTTTTTTTCCTTGACCCATTGGTGATTCAGTTGAGGGTTATTCAGTTTATATGAGATTGTAATTTTTGTTGTTGTTGAAATCTAACTTTAAGGCATCGTGGTCTGATAAAATACAGGAAGTTATTCCAATGTTTTTGTATCTATTGAGATTTGCTCTGTGAACAAACATGTGGTTGATTTTAGAAAAGGTTCCATGGGGTGCTGAGAAGAAGATATATTCATTTTTGTTAGGGTGGAATGTTCTGTAGATATCAATTAAGTCCATTTTAGCCATAACCTTAGTTAAGTCCCTTATTTCTCTGTTAAGTTTCTCTCTGGCAGACCTATCCATTGGTGAGAGTGGGGTGTTGAAGTCTCCAGTACTAGTGTGTGGGGTTTGATGTACGATTTAAACTTTAGTAATGTTTCTTTTACAATTGTAGGTGTCCTTGTACTTTGGGAATAAATGTTCAGAATTGAGACTTCATCTTCTTGAATTTTCCCTGTGATAAATATGTAATGTCCTTCTCAATCTCTTTCAATTGATTTTAGTTTGAAGTCTATTTTATTAGATATTAGAATAACTACACCAGGTTACTTCTTAAGTGCATTTGACTGGAAAGTCTTTCCCCAAGCTTTTTACTCTGAGGTATTGTCTGTCTTTGAAGTTATGTTTCTTGTATGCAGCAGAAGGATGGATCCTGTTTTTGTATACATTTTGTTAGCCTGTGTCTTTTTATAGGTGAATTGAGACCATTGCTATTAATGACCAGTGATTAATTCCTGTTCTTTTTTGGTGGTCTTGTGTGTTTCCCTTCTTTGGTATTTGTTGATGCTGGATTATCTATTGCCTGCATTTTTATGGGTGTATCTAACTTCCTTAGCTTGGATATTTCCTTCTAGTGCTTTCTGTAGGACTGGATTTGTGAATAAGTATTTTTTAAATCTGTTTTTATCATAGAATATTTTGTTTACTCTATCTACGGCAATTGAGAACTTTGCTGGGTATAATAGTCTGGATTGGTATCCATGGTCTCTTAGTGTCTGTATAACATCTGACTAGGACCTTCTGGCTTTCAGAGTCTCCATTAAGAAGTCAAGTGTTATTCTGATGGGTCTGCTTTTATATGTTACTTGGCATTTTTCCTTTGATGTTCTTAATATTTTTTTCTTTATTCTGTATGTTTAGTGGTTTAATTATTATGTGGCAAGGGGACTTTTTTTTTGGATCCAGTCTATTTGGTCTTCTGTAAGCTTCTTGTATCTTTGTACGCATTTCCTTCTTTAGGTCTGAAAGTTTTCTTCTATGATTTTGTTGAACATATTTTCTGTGCTTTTGAGTTGGTATACTTTGCCTGCTTTTATCCTCATTATTCTTAGGTTTAGTCTTCATGGTGTCCCCGATTTCATTGATGTTTTGTATTATGACTTTGTTGGCTCTAGTGTTTTCTTTGACTGATGAATCTATTTACTCTCTCGTACCTTGAACACCAGAGTCTCTCTTCCATCTCTTGAATTCTGTTGGTTATTCTTGCATCTGTAGTTCCTGTTCCTTTACTCAGATTTTCCATTTCCAGCATTCCCTCAGTTTGTGTCTTCTTTATTGTCTGTATATCTATATCAGTTTTCAAATCTTGAACTGTTTCCTTCACCTATTTAATTCCTTTTTCTTGTTTTTTTTTTTTTTTTTTTTTTTTTTTGGGGGTTTCTTTGGGGGGGGTTATCAATTTCTTTCATTTTTTTGTTTGTCTTTTCCTCAGTTTCTTTAAGAGAATTTTTCATTTCTTCTTTAAAGGCCTCTATCATCTTCTTAAAGTCATTTTTAAGGTTGATTTTTTTCTGCTTCTTCTGCGTTGGCATGTTCAGGTATTACTGATGTAGAACCACTAGGTTCTAGTGGTGCCATATTGGTCTTTATGCTGTTGACTATATTTTTGCACTGACTTCTGCTCATCTCTTCCTCCCCTTGGTGCAAGCAGTGTCTGTGTCTGAGGGAGCCTCCCTTGGTCTGATTAATAGTCTTGGTCCAAAGGGAGCTCTTGGTCTAACTGGGACTCTTGTTCCAATCAATGCTGATGGACTCTGTGTCTCAGGGAACAGAGTCCCTGAGGAGTCTTAGAGGGTGGTTGCATTTGGTGGTGGGGTGGGGCTTGTAGGTTACAAGATCCAGTAGGGGATAATGGTAGTCCAGTCTGCCTGCAGGACATCTGCCTGCTGGCCTTAAACTGGGACTGCAATTTGTGGTGGTGTGGAGGTGAAGGGTGTACTCCTGGGCCCAAAGCCTATAGGCTGAAGTGTTCAGCTATGAGAACCAAGACTCACCTCTTAGTCCAATTGGTGCTGGCAGCCTCTGTTTCAGGGAGCAGCTGTGATCTTGGAGGATGGGTGGATTGGGGGAGGATGGGACTTGTGGGTTACAGGGTCCAGTGGGGGGTGGTGGTAGTCTGGCCTGCCTGCAGGGGACCTGCCTGTTAGCCTGAAACTGGGACTGCAATATTTGATGGTGTGGGGGTGCAGGGTTGTGCCCCTGGGCCCAAAGCCTAGGGGCTGGGTTGTTCAGCTATGAGAACAAAGACTTACCTCTTAGTCCAATCAGCACTGGCAGACTCTATATTATTAACTCTTAATGTTCAGAGTGCCCAAGAAAAATCCTCAGGCCAAAGCTGCAATAGTTACTATTTAAATTCTGGAGTAATACAATATTTATATTGGTCTATATGTGTAATCCTGGCATTCTGTTGTTCCTTGGTCATATGACATCACAGTGGCTCTGCATGTGTTAACTTTACTGAGAAAGGGAGGTCCTGACATTTCATTCTTTTGTCATCTTTCTGTTCCATTCTTTGTTCATCAATATAAGTCTCTGTAGAAGACAGAGGTATCTTCAGCTAATCTAACTTTGTTGCCAAATATGCCAATTTATAGTCTGAGTGTATAGTGGGAAGGGGCTTTCAATCAGAACTATGACTATCTCCTCTAGTCCACCGAATCTTCTTCTTCTTCTTCTTCTTCTTCTTCTTCTTCTTCTTCTTCTTC
>CABHPH010133632.1:23776-42675 GCA_902168325.1 Peromyscus nudipes
TCTTCTTCTTCTTCTTCTTCTTCTTCTTCTTCTTCTTCTTCTTCTTCTTCTTCTTTTGAGACAGAGTTTCTTGTGTAGCTTTGGTGCCTCTCCTGGAACTCACTCTGTAGCCCAGGCTGGCCTGAACTCACAAAGATCCATCTGCATCTGCCTCCGGAGTGCTGGGATTAAAGGCGAGTGCCACCACTGCCCGGCCTTAGCCCACCAAATCTTATTGACCTTTTTGAGTTTACGTTGTTTTGAATATTTTGTTCCTGAGTAAGTACAGGGACAGATGTTTCAACAATGTCTCATAGTCTCTTAAAGAGACCTCTGGCTTCTTTATGTGTCACAGCCTCCAAGGTGTAAGGAAGACCTTCAAGTAGATAAGGACATCTCCCTAGAAGCAGGAGGATAGTATGTTCAGGATCTGGGGAAGTTCAGAAGCAGCATTCCTGGGAGAAATCATAAATAATTCATGAGAAATTTTCCATCAATCCAATATCCCCAAATTGTACAAATATTAAAAGTTCGCCAAGTATGAAACAGATGGGGATGAAAACCAAAGGTGGCACAGAAGCCATGATGTGGCTCAGCTTTGCTGGACCTTTGTCAAGCAGCTGTGCTGGCTTATGACTTCTGCCGTTCCCATCAGATATGGCTGTGGAATTCAATTACTTTAATAGGATGCTATTCTTTAGCATAACTCACAAAAGGAACATTTTTTATGGTCTTTGAGTGTTGCATGCAAGTATCTTTGGTAAGTTTTTTTTTTTGAGACAAGGTTTCTACATGAGAAAGTTTGAAAGGAGGAAAAAGAAAAAGAGAAATGATGCAATTGAATTATAATCTTAATTTTTAATTAAGAAAATATGAGCCATAAGTTAAAATCACAGATAAAGGAGTCATATAACCAGAGATAATTGGTTAGTTAAGAAATTCATAGCATGTTAAAATTTGAGGAAAAAATTTTAAATAATAGCTTTTAAAAATTACTTTATCTGTGTTTTAACGTGACACACACAGTAAGAAATTATATTTGCTGTGAGGATGCCTAGGTTTAGTCTGTTTGTTTATAAGTAAAAAGTATATATTTGGAAACAAAAGTACTTCAAAATACTGACATTTATTTTTTTACACTGATATATATATATACACACATATATATGCTGATTAGCTGTCATGTTTATCTCAGCCTCATTATTATTTTATAATTCCAAATTTTATTAGAGTTAAATAAACTAGATATTTAAAATGCATAGTCTATTTTGTTATCATAAAAGAACCCTTAAGAAAAGAAAAATATAAGTAAGTGTGTGGTGGTATTGTGTTCCCCAAAATATTGTGTATGCTAATAAACTTATCTGGGGTCAGAGAACAGGACAGCCACAATATTAAACATGAGGATAGGCTGTGGTAGCATACGCCTTTAATCCTAGCATTCCAGAGAAAGAAATCCCTCTGGATCTCTGTGAGTTCAAGGCCACATTGGAATCGGCCAGGCATGGTGACACACGCCTTTAATCCCAGGGAGTAGTGGTAGAAAGCAGAAAGGTATATAAGGCGTGAGGACCAGAAACTAGAAGCATTTTGGCCTGGTTAAGCATTTTGCCTGGTTAAGCGTTCAGGCTTTCAAGCAGCAGTTCAGCTGAGACCCATTCTGGATGAGGACTCAGAGGCCTCCAGTCTGAGGAAATAAGACCAGCTGAGGATCTGGCGAGATGAGGTAGCTGTGGCTTATTCTGTCTCTCTGACCTTCCAGTGTTCACCCCAATACCCGGCTCAGGTTTGATTTTGTTAATAAGATTCTTTAAGATTCATGCTACATAAGTGTGGTAGTACATGCATGTAATCTTAGCTACTCAGAAAGCTGAAGCAGGAGAATCACAAAACTCCATGACAGAGTAGAAACCATGGTAAGACTTTCACACACACACACACACACACACACACACACACACACACACACATACACTTTCCTAAGAAAATACATCAGTGGTAAATCTTTCACCTAGCTCATACAAGGCCATTGGTTCAACCCAGACTGCGAAAAAAAGAGAAAAAATGACATACCATCTTCAGAGTTTATTGATGTTTACAACATCACTTTACGTTATTTTAATAATAATAGTAGTAGTAATAATAATAATAATAATAATTAAAAATAATCACCCAGTCATTGTAATCTGATGTCACCCTGCTGCTTCATTTCAGTTTTTTTTTTAATTTTTATTTTGGTGGTTTTTTCTGCATTAAATGTTTACTTATTTATGATTGTCTTTGTAATGTTACTTAAATATTAAAAGCCATATGCTATACACAATGTGTATGGTCAGACATTCAGTCAGTGCTTTCCTAGGAAATTTTCTGTAATTTCCTTAGCCCATTCTATTATGAAACCATTTTGAGTTACAATGTATACAATGCAGCTATAGTACCATTTCTCACACTTTTCCATAATATTTATTATCTCAAATGGAATTACTAATGTCTACTCTCAAGGCTTATTGTGTGTACTGTGAAATTATTCTAGGATATAAATAGCTGAGGACAGGAAATAGCTTGTATTTTCTGATTCTAACATAGGGAAGGAAATCAGTGGACGTACACAACAATGATGAAACAAGGCAGAGTATTTATTTTTAAATATCTTAAGACACATGTGTCAGTTATTCTATCCCACCTTTGCCATATATGTCAATGTTTTGAGTACATTTAAATTAGTATTAATTTAGATATGATTAGATCTCATAACATATCCACTTATTTAGTATGTGCATGTGCAGTATTGCAAAGCTGCACCTGTAATCAAGTTTCTGAATTGCTGTCTGTGTTCATATATGACTATATCACAGACAAACATGTATTTATTAAATTAATAACTTAAGAAATGGTACAGATTTATGTATTTTAGAAAATAGGTTTATTATATAAAGAAGAAAAAGAATGAGGGCTGAGAAA
Organism: Peromyscus nudipes; assembly: GCA_902168325.1. Classification (NCBI taxonomy): domain Eukaryota; kingdom Metazoa; phylum Chordata; class Mammalia; order Rodentia; family Cricetidae; genus Peromyscus; species Peromyscus nudipes. The sequence goes on from CABHPH010133632.1 coordinate 26,717, forward strand.
GGAAATTGTAGAATCAGTAGACTAAAGTTAAATATAAATTCGGAGAAATTTAGAAATATATATATATGTTTCATTATGCATATATACTGTTTCACACACATTTTTCAAGAAGAAAGAACACTAGTAAAAAATGCTGATGGGAACTTGGGTTCATTTAAAAGAGGAAGGATTGCCAAGGGGTAAAATTAGCTACATTAATAATTGTTCATTTTTTTTTAAATAAAGAGAAGCTGTGTTGATCAACTTTCTGTTGCTTTAGCAAATACTTTCATAAAGAAAAAATAAAGAAGATGTGTTTTTGTTTAACATTTCTGAAGTTTTCATCCATGAGCACCTGAGTCTTTTGTTTTTGGTCATATCAAAGGTAGAGTAAAAATGCATTGAGTGCTGAGCCCACAGCATGTTTTATAGGAGACAGGGAGATGGGGGCAGGATAACAACCCCAATAACATATCCCCAGTGACACACTTTCTTCAACTATGGCACCATGTACAGTTTCCACATACCTCCCTATAATGTCACCAAGTAACAAATCCCTTTAGTAAAGTTAACAATGACTTTAACCAAAGCAAAGTAAAATTGCTATATAATCAGACCAGGACTTCGTGTAAGGACAATAAGAACTGTTGTAAGTGTCCTGTGCAGCCTGATGCCTTCTGTCAAAAGTTCTATCATCTGTGAATACATAAACAGATGTAAGAGAGGCTGTTCCTTGAGACCAGTGACACACAGATACATGGAAAATTTTACTTCACAGAGAACAGAATATCCTGTCATGTTTTATACTGTATCATAAGAAAATAACACCTGAATTCACTCAGGTCCAAAGGATAAAGTTATAAAAATCTACTCTTTAATCAAAGTTTTGGCTTTGTCCTCGAGATTAGGTAATTGGTAAGTGTCTTAGTAAGGGTTTTTATTACTGTGAAGAGATACCATGACCAATACAAATCTTTTAAATGAAAACATTTAATTGTCATAGCTTGCTTACAGTTTCAGAGGTTCAGTCCACTATCATCACAGTGGGGAGGCATGGTGGCATGCAGGTAGACATGATTGCTGGAGAGATAGCAAAGAGTCCTACATCTTACAGGCAATAGACTGAGACACTGTGTAGGAATCCTCAAAGCCTGTCCCCACACTGACACACTTCCTCCAACAAGGCCATACCCACTCCAACAAAGCCACATCTCCTAATATGGTTACTCCCTAAGAGATTATGGAAGCCAATTATATTCAAACTACCACATTCTATCCCATGGCCACCATAAGCTTGTAAAAATATCATAATGCAAAATGCATTTAGTCTGACTCCAAAAGTCTATCACAGTCTCAGCAATGTTTTAAAGTCCAAAGTTCAGAGTTTCTTCAGAGATTTATACAATCTCTTAATGGTAATCACCTCTAAAAAACAATTTTAAAAAAGCAGATCATGCCAGGCTATGGTGGCACATTTTAATCCCAGCACTCGGGAGATAGAGACAGGTGGATCTCTGTAAGTTTGAGGCCAGCCTGGGCTACAGAGTGAGTTCTAGGACAGGCTCCAAAGCTACACAGAGAAACCCTGTCTTGAAAAACTAAAAAAAAAAAAAAAAAAGCAGATCACATATTCTCTCTCTCTCTCTCTCTCCTTTCTTTCTTTCTTTCTTTCTTTCTGTCTTTCTTTCTTTCTTTCTTTCTTTCTTTCTTTCTTTCTTTCTTTCTTTCTTTCTTTCTTTCTTTCTTTCTTTCTTTCAACAAAGAGCTTTTATTATGATTAACCAAAACTGAACACTGTTGAAAATAAAATACAAAGTTTCCCCCCTCCCCATGACTTATTTCAAAACATGAAATAAGTCCATGACTTACTTTAAACACTCAAAAATATTGCCCTCATCTTTTCTAGCCATCCATTCAACACCTGCTCTACTATTCAGTGATAATATATTACCAGAGAGCTGTGTCCATGAAGCATGTTCTCTTACATATTCTTGCTTCTTTTAATTTTTGAGATCATAATATATCTCAAATCATGTTATTATAATATAATTACAACATTTCTCCCTCACCTTTCCTTCCTTCTAAACCTTCCCATATACCTTTCCTTGCTTCTTTCAAATTATTGGTGACTTTTAAAATTAATTATTATTGCATGCATATACATATATGTGTATATATAGCCATACATTATTTGTATACTCATATATTCCTAAGTAGAACCTGTTCAGTCCAAATAATGCTGTTTTTATATATGTTTCCAGGGCTGACCATTTGGTATTGGGTAGCTGGTTAGTTTTCTCTACCCTGTCAAAGAGTATTTCTCCTACTCCCAGAGTTCTTCAGTGGCCTGTGGTTTTTCATGTCAGAATAAGACTGTCTGGGCTGTTTCCTCTCCACAATGATATATGCATTGCTGTCATCCTTGTTCAGCTCACATTTGGGAAGTGACATTGGTGAGACTTCATGGGTTTGACTTCTGACATTACTAGGAGACATAATCTTACCACAAACCTTGATTTTTCTTGAGCCTTAGGAATGGGAGTGTAGATATATACAATTCTGATGATGCCATACAATTCTGAAATTTAATTGGTTGTAGTTTTCTGTAGTGCTGTTCACCAGTTTCAAATATAAGTTTTCTTGATGAGGGGTGATGATCACACTTATCTTTGGGTATAAGGACAAATATTTATAAGATTGATTTTTAGAAATTATGACTATTTAGTAAAGTAGTAGTTATTGATTTTCCTCCAATATCTGTGATTTCACTAGCACTTAATAGCTAGTATCAGGCATATTTTCCTCTTGATGAGCAATCATTAAGTCCAATTAGAGAACTATTGGTTACCATCAACATATGAGTACCATTACTGCACACATAGTGTTATCATGTCATACTGCTCATTGATGTGGTTCATAAGCTTCATGGATGGGTAGGATGTTGGTTGTCCCCCTCATTGGAAGCCTTTACAGAGCCTTCTGGTGCCAAGAAAGCTAGTACTCGTGGTGGAGGTATTAAGAGCAGTTCCAGATCATCAACTTTTGGTCTTTGTTTCTGAAGTGCATGGTATCTTCTTCAATAGGGACTTATTTTCCACTGCAGGGAAATAACCACAGGCAGTGGAAAGAGGGTGTATGTTTTGGCAATCTCTTGGAGAGCCCTGATAAACAATTCAAAACAGGGATTCTCATGTCTGGTATTGGGGATTTTGTTAAGTGATCTTTGGCTCATGCATGGAGCATTGTCAGTCGAGAGAGATAAGTTCATTTAAAACACACACACACACACACACACACACACACTCACACACACACACACCTACACACAATAGATTTTAATACTTAATAGTATTAGTTCTTGCATTATGTTTTCTGCTATCCATATTGTTATTTTACCTACCAACCTCTTTCTTCTGTGTTTACCTACCTCCCCTTTCTCTAAGAAGCTACCCTTTTTCCCATTTCTCTGATCACTTATACCCTGATACTCTCCTTTACCTTCCTCCTACCTTCTGTATTTACTTCCCCTTTTCTCCTCTTTCCCCTTTCCCTGATCAGATCACTTGTACCTTCCAGTTCCCACTCTATTGCTCTCCACCCCAACTCCTTTCCTAGTAGTGATGCCTTTTTACTTTCCTGGTTTCTACAGTTACTCCATGCTATGTACTCAACATCTGAAATTTGTAGCTAGGAGCCTCCAATGAGAGAGAACATGCAACTTTTGGCTTCCTGGGTCAATATGATCTTTTCTATTTCCACCTATTTCCTTGAAAAATTCATGATTTAATTTTTCTTTACATCTGAATAGTATTTCATATAGAATAAGTACCACACACTTTCATTATTCATTTGTTGGTTGAAAGATATTGAGATTAGTTCTATTTCCTAGCTATTGTGACTAGAGAAGCCATGAACATGGCTGACCAAGTATCTATGGAGTAGGATGTTGAATCTGTTGGGCATAAGCCTACTAGTGGTAAACCTGAGCCACATAGTAGATTTACTGTTACCTTTTTGAGAAATCTTCATCCTCATTTATATAGTGACTGCACTGTTAGCAGTAAATGAGGGTTAAACAAGTATTTCCAATGGGACTCATTCTCAATAGGGAGTAGTAAATGTGCTAAGGATGACATTAAAATAGGACATTTTGTGTATCGTGAGGGATCGTGCAGACAGTTTTACATATGAGGGAATGTGCATCAATACAGTTAAAATAGTTTTTAGAGGTTAAGATACTTTGGCTTGTGAGATAATCAATAGCTAAAGCCCTTGCCTCCAAGCCTGATGATCTGAGGTAACTCACATGATGTAGGGAGATAACTGGCTATCCTGAGACTTCCACATATATTCTGTGGTACAGAGTCCAATCACATTCACAGGCACACTCATGCAAATAAAAATATCCAAAATGCTTAACAGAATACAGGAAAATCCAACAGCTAAAAATGTTAAATTTGTCTTGCATGTATATAATTGTTTGTATACAACAATGAGAAATACTACCTGAAATAGCCCAGGGAAGAATAGCTATACACAAAAACTCAAAGGTAGCCAAGATTTAGGGGAAAAAAATAGCTGTTCATTGAGCTGCTAGGAAAAGAAGCAGCTTGTAAACTAAGAAACCCATGAGGACTTTATGTACAGAATAAAAAATATTTTTTATGAGGCAAAAATCCCTGAAGATAAAGAATAACAAATACTTAACAGAGAATGGCCACTATAGTAAATCAAAACCTCTCAACTCCATGACTTAGAAAAACATGAATTGAAAGCATGTTCTCTAGGTATCACTGATATGCCTGGGAACATTAAGTATTCACAGGGAGAAAATATATTCCTGAAAAATCTAAAGGCATCACTTTTTTTTTAAAGACAAAATCTAGGTATTTAAGTTATAAAAGCACCAAGCAAGTTGTCATTGACAAAGTTAAAATGGAAATATGGTTTAATATGTAAATATATATTTATATATTGATCCAAAAAGTTTGCTTTAGACATAAAATGTCAATTAATTACAGAAAGTAAGTCTTATAGTACTCATCTTTGAGATAAAATTGACTTTTGTGACATGAGTCTTACATTGCTTTGGACTTGAATTAATGCTTCTTGAATTCTGGCAGTTGATAAATTGAATTTGGATATATATTTTCCTCTAAATTTTACTTTTACTGTAAAAATAATTCTCCCGAGAAAGATCTTGTCATTGCTAAATTAAAAGACATTTCATTTGCTTTAATTTATACTACACCAAATCATATTTTGACTTCCACTTAGTGAGAGGTCATTAAAGTGGAATTGCCCCATTAGCGACACTCTGAAAATGTAGGCATGAAACTATAAACTATAAATCCATTTTGATGAGCCTCTAGGTTTCTCTAAATGTCTTTTTTTCTGTTAGCTTGCCAGTAATGTTGGACACTGCAGACAAAGTTGAATCTCACCTTGTTGAAAGCAATGATGTCAGGATCACAGTTATACTTTTTTTTAGCTTGTTCCCTAGTGAGTAATTAATGCAAAACAGAACTTTATGCTAGCCTTAGGAAGGTGACACTCTTCATTGTTTTACTTCCCTTTCCAAAGTCATTTGTGCCTAATGGTGGCAGACATAATTTAAGAAAATGAAATTAGGAAACTCTTAATAAAAGGCTTTTTGTTGAAATCTCTGAATGTTATTCATTTGACTAGCTGATTTTTTAAACAAAGAAAAAAATGAAATGACATTGTAACAATATGAGTTTAAATAGTATGTAGACTAGAGGTGAATGCTTTGCTACTGAGGAACCTCTTTCCCCACAGTACCTCTTGTGTTCATTCCCTGCTACAAAGAACAGTCCCCTGACTTGCTTCACACACAGGATGCTTTCCACAGGCCATGCTTCACCCTGCTGTGGTTTGGGTAAGGGTCCCCCAAAAGCCATATACAAAAACTCAGTACCCAGTCGGTGTTGGAAAGGATGGAACCTTTAGAAGGCAGTACTAGTGGAAGGAAATGAGGTCACCAAAGGCTCTGCTCTTGAAACTGCTATTGGGAGCTTGCTCTTTGTTTCCTTTCTTTCCTCCTGCATGGCACAAGAAGAGACATGTTGCAGAACCACATGCTCTTGCTATGGCATTCTGTCTCTACCCTGATCAGAATTGATGGAACTTACCAGCCCTTGTCTGAAACTTTCAATACTGCAAAGTAAAATTAACTTTTCTCCTTGAAAGTTGTTTTTTTCCAGGCTTGTCATAGTGAAAACAGCTGACTTACATACTTCTCCTATCGCAGTGGATAATTGGGGTCTGATATTGAAAATAAAAGCAGTCAGTCATCTTTAGTCTAATAATTTGCCACAAAATTCTCAACATATCATAGACTCCAGGGCCAGTCATGTAAATCAGTTGGTAGAGTGCTTGACTAACATAGACAGCAAAGCTCTGAGTCTGGCCTCTTGCTCCACATAAACTAGGATTGCTGATGTGTTTCTACTATGCTAGCATTTGGGATGTGGAGGACCGAGCATAAGAAGTTGAAAGTCATCCTCATCTCCAGAGTAGTCTGGCCTGGGCTACTTGAGACTCTGTCTCAATACAGTAACACAAAAAGAAAAGAGGTTGCTACCAATGTTATCAAATAAGGACAGAGTGAGAAAGAAAGAAAAAAACAGCATCATAAAAGACAGTTTAGAATAGAGGGATGCTGGTCAGATGGTACATACCAGTAAGGTGATATTGTTTTTAACATACTGAAATAGATCCAAAATCATGGGTAAGTAGCTACCTTACTTACCATCCTCCCACATTACAGGCCCTGACTATTCCACAGTACTCTTGCTCTTATATTGTGCAATCTACTCAAAATAGGTACAGAAAAATTCAGTAAACTAAGTCTAGTTAGATGGCTCAGTAGATAAAGTTATTGCTGTAACAGAGTAAGGGCTAAAATTTACATCCTTCAGAACCCATGTAAGGCCTGTTGGTTTGGGTTTAATTCCAGTACAAAGAGAAGAGATAGGGGATTCCTGGCAGAGGCTGTATAGCCAAACTAGCTAGATGAGTGAATTTTAGTTTCAGTTGAGAGAATGCTTCTATGAATAAGGTGTAGAGTGACTAAGGAAGAATTGTTACATCAACTTCAGGTCTTCATTGGCATGTGTACATGCATACACATTTTCCTACACACGTGCATGGGTATACACATATGAACATCATACATATACACAAAAACACATGGAAGGAAGGAAGAAAGGAAGGAAGGAAGGAAGGAGAGAAAGAGAGAGAGAGAAAAGAAAGAAAGGAGATATAGATATAAGTTAACTGATTTACTATATATCCTGGGATGGATGTGCCATGGGTATTATTTCTAACTTCCCTTTTAGTTTATTAATGAGAACTTTGAATTTTATATATATTTATATAATCATAATAAGTGGAAATGCATGGGGATTTTTTCTTTTTTCTGATTAGTTATAATAGTCATTTTAAAAATAATATAAATTAACCTTCATAAATATATAATATATGTGAATACATTTTATGTCTCTTTTGATATACTCAATTATGTGTGAAATATACTACAAGTATATAATATAGTTTTACTATGTAATATATTTCACCCTAGTAGCCATTAACACATTGGGAATTTATTATTCATTAAACATGATGGCTGCTACTTTTTATTCATTTTGTATACCAAGGGAGAAATATCTAAAATTTATGAATGTCACTGGATTTCTGCCCAGGTATTACTACAGCTAGCATTAGAACTCAATGAGAGCAGACAAGTGGTGTTCCTTTTGTTAAATGATATATTTTAGCACCCAGAGAGCTTTTGATACATAGTGACTTCTGCATAATTTTTTAATTATGAATAACAGTTTTCTAAGTTGATCTGTTAAGTTTCTGAAATTCATTCTCAAAATTGAGGCCTCAGTTACACCAGTCATTTGCCGATATTTCAATTGGTGTAATTTGAGGACAGATTTAAATGTGGCCTTTTATGTGAAGCATGAGCAAGATGACTTTAGTACAATACAAAGTTCACTATAACAAACTACAGTCCAAGGCAGTACACCAGCCTCAAGGGCAGAGGCCTTCCTTACAGTTAGAAGAGCCATGTGAGAGGCTGTTGAAAGAGGGTCACAGAGCATTGTACCCTTCACGCTCCAATTTTTCCTACTCCACAGCCATCAGAGAACAATGGAGTAATTTTTCTTCCAAACTGCACCCCACCCTGACCCTTGCTTGTGGTAGTGACTGTCTGAACTTACTTAACCTGAAGGCTGAAGAGGAGCCCATTTCTGAATTTATTGTTTGTTATGATTCTGGGATGAGGCGTACTGCACAGAGCCAGAGAACGATTGCAGGGGAAGAGGGATGTCTCCTAGCCCACTCTTTACTTATATTTGGGGTCATTATACCAGAAGCAAAATCAGTCACTGACAGTTAACCTGGGCATTCTCTGTACATAAAAACCTCCATTTTAATTGCTAGTGTTATGTGTATCTATGCCTATGTAAGGTTTCCCTATAGGCTTATCAACTATGAAATCCACAAACATGTATGAAATTTGTAACCAGTACTGTTATATATAGAAATATTTTAAAGACCTTTTTATTTTTCATTTTCATACAAGTACTCTTAAATATAGTAGGCATTAGGTAAGTATTATGAGTACTGTGTGAACTCTTCCATAAAATTAAATTTAAGCATATTGATAATTAAGGGGACTGTGGCTTCAACTAAATGTTTTCATATGAAGGAAAAACAGAAGACATTTAAGATAAGAGAGAATTTTGAAATTGAATACAGCACATGATTAAAGTTAAACTTCTACCTTACTAGAGAAAGGGAGGCAAAGAGGCTTTATTATCTCCTTCCACAATTGTCTTGCAAAGACCTAGCTCTTAGGTGTTTGTGAAAAACTTTTGCTAGCTTGTGAAGAAAAGATGTACCTCTCAAAAAGTAGTTGGATAACTTACAATTCAGGCACACAGAAGAAAGGTTTCTTCTCTTTTTCTTCCTTTCTTTTATATTAACTTACAATGAATTTTTTCACAACGCTTCCCCCACCTCTATGCCCCACCCTCACTTGTCTATCCAGGTATTCTCCCATTGTGCTTTAATATCTCTTGTGTTCTATAATAGTCTTCTCCATCTCCCATCCTTAGTGTCTCTCCTTTTCAGTTTCAAGGTCCCTTTTCCAGTTACCTGACCTTTATTCACATTTACATCCATCCTCATATACCTATTTAACAATAAGTGGCAAATATACAGAATGTTTCTTTATTGAAAGTGTATTTTTATTCAGTCGTAAAGAAAAATTAGCCTTCCAATTTGTAAGATGATGCATGGAATCAAAAACTATTTCATGAAATAACTCAAGTTCAAATAAACAAATACCACATGTTCTCTCCTACAGTTAGCAGATTCTACCTTCTGCAAATGGAATGTAAGGAAATAGAAGGTTATGTCCCTTTTCTTATTGCCAAGAAGTGGAAATTTACCTATTAGTTTTCATTGATCTATAGATCTGGTAGTGGAGGAGGCAAACCTAGTTGCATTTGCAATGTATTTTTAAAGTCAGTACTTGTTGAAGGATTTTGTCACTGAAATGATAAAGAGCAATGCATAATCACGGATATGAGCAACTACTTAATTTCTATGAGGCTAGATGTTTCACTTGACTGTGAAAGATTGCATGTTGAATTGTTGGTGTCTTACTGGCTGAAACTGTGGATAAAAGCTAAGCTAAAAAATGGCCTCAGGCAGGAAAAAAGAGCCCTTTGCTGTTCTCTGTTTCCCATTTGGGGCATATGAATACCGTCATGTGGGCATTCTCTAATACAAAAGGCATACTCAGTGTTCTTCATCGGCTTTACAAATGACCTTGTCAGCAGTTGGCAACACCCCATGCACATATATAGCTGGTGCTGTTCATGTTTCACTGTGCAGAAAATTTTGTGATAATTTCCTTCCTGTGTTAAAAAGTAAGTTCTGTTTTACAGCCTGTAGAAGAGTAGCCTAAACCAAACACAGAAAGACATCATTGGGAATAGGACAAAAACATGAAAGGAATACTGTGTATTTACATACCTCTGAACACATCCATTCTTCATTTGCAAACTTGTAGAACTGCTGAGCTTACCCATCTGTTTGATTTTTAACATAAAAAATGTAAATCCCCCCACCTCCCACCTGTCCATGCCAGAATCCCAAGCCCACTTTCCTTCATGATCAAGGAACTCTCACTCTGATTCCAATAAATTATCCTTAAATTTTCTTCTGTTTCTATTAATTATCAAGGAAAGAAACCAAGAACTTATAAAAAGGACCACGTTTCTTACAATGACAGTAGCACACAGTGTGCATATCGATGAAACTGCCATGTAAATCCTAGTTAAATGTGGTATCAAAGAAGATCCTCCAAATAGTACTTGTGCTTATGGTACAGAGTCAGATACAGAACTGAGACCCACAGAACTAAAATAATTAGAAGATTAAGCATAGGGAATGAGAAAAAGATAAATTTAAAGTCAGACAACTGGAAAGTCTTGGAAACCCAATAGTTTAAACAATACCTCCCTTTCATATACCTCATCTTCTCAGACTTTTTAAAACTGTCACTTCCTCAGAAAATCCTTCCCAAGCTCCCCTAGCAGTTTCAGTCACCTGCTAAATAAGCTCCTAATCCTCACAGGCCCCACATCACACATTTAGTGGCAGTGCATTTAAGGACCTTTAAAGATGTCCTTCCTTCCAGAGTCTGAGCATCATGATTTCAGCAGTCCTATCGTTGACGGTTTTCAGCGGCGCTCTTGTCCTGCGAGGAAAAGTCACAGAACAAGACAGAATCCACTAACAAGAGTTTTATTAAGACAAGGAAGAAAAAAAAAAAAAGACAAGGGACAGACGTGATCAGGCCTGTGGAAGGACAAGTGTGGGAGAAGGGGGTGCGGGGACATGGAGCCTGCCTTTTTAAGGGCCAGTCCCACCTGTGCACACAGGCCTACATGGCTACTCCACACATGCACATAGATCACTTGGTCACGCCTCGAGATTATGTGACCACGCAGCACATGGGGCATAGGTTACGTAGGATGTATGACCCGGAAATTACTAGGCAGAAATGACTAAGTGTCCCACCAGGCATGCGCGACCATGGGGGTGTGGTTGAAATTCCTAGCAATCATCTTTGTTTTCTTTCTCCTCCATGTGACATGAGAGAACAAAGATGTAAATTGATGAATCAGAAAATTAAGACAATCTACTTGGACTACTGCTATGCTGTATAAGGCAACCAATAGGCAAATACTTTTTAAAGCTCCTTCCCATGTAAACTGAATATGTAGCCATTAAAGGTCAGAAAAAGTTGAAAAGTAAAAATTCATTCTCTGCCATTAAGTAAAAAAGGTGGCTTTGCTTAAAGGAAATATTATGTAAATGTGAGACATCAACATGCCAGCAACAGCAATGCTGTGTGAGAATTAAATTTGCTTTTGCATTTCACCTGTTAGTTAATATTCCCTTCAAGGATCATTGAGTCTCCATATCACAAATGGTAGTTATCATATTAATCAGAAAAATGTGAAGTGAATTAATATTTTAGTAGGGAGACCTCCTTTTTCCTTTTATTTTTCTTTAAAATTAATTTCATCTTACTATATTAGTATTGAAAATTATACCTAATATGCTCTAGAGATTAAATGCACCCTTGTAATTTATTCATAAGGCCTGTTAACTAGGGATTTTCCTTGTTTTATTTAGGTCATTTACTTGCTCGGCAATGTTCTGTAGTGTAAACCATAGTAGAATCTCTGAAACTAAATGAAATTTTTAATAGAATAATCTCATTTATACATAGTAATGCAATTGCTTCTTTAATAAAAATGATTTCTTATTTGCCAAGGTAAAGACAAACAGAAATAATGGAGAAAAATCAAAAAATTTAAACCTTGATAATCTCACTTTAAATAATATTATATTCAAATGCAGGATGCTTATAAATGTTACCTCATTACTTATTCTCAGAGCAACCATCAATTCCATTAAACAGGGAGTGTGCAGCACTATCACGTGCAGCTTGTTATTGTTGCAAAACACACAAGACATCAGAGCATGCAATTATAAATTTTGGTTTCAAAAAAATGGAAATTTCTACCAGTGATCATGAACAGCTAAGTCAGTCCTAGAGTTTAAATGGAAGAAACATATAGTGTGAGTAAACCTGTAATTCTATTTTATTACAGTCATCAAGATGGCTCAGTGGCTAGAGGTGCATGATACCAACCTTGATGATTTCAGTTTGATCTCTAGGAACACTATAGTAGAACCAGATTATACAAATTGTCCTATCATCTCCATATCTGTGCTATATAATGCAAACACACAAACACACACACACACACACACACACACACACACACACACTTCAGTTGGTTCCTACGTTAATTCTTTTACTCTTCCCCCACTGGTTGTGTAGTATTCCATTGCCTGATGTAACTGTCTCTAATTTAGATATTATGCAATGGTTGGAGAGGCAGGCCACTATAAGATCTTGAAGTTAAGTATTTTCTGAGGTCCTTTCGCGTTACTGCTTAAATAGCATGTTATGTATTTGCAAAGGCAGGGAAAATGCACTTATATGGGCTTTAATTGTTTTCTGTGGTCAACAGATGAAATGGAAGAGATGTGCAGTAACAGCAGGTGCTCAATATTGGAAACTGATTCAAATAATTTCTAATTTAACTCAGTGGAATAAATGGAGGATAAATATTAATGCTCTAACCAAATCATGTATAAGAGGAATCAGATAACAAATACCCAATTCTTTGAAATTTCAACCACCCTGGAGAAGTATGCTTATAACATTTCTTTCATGTAGGTGTTTGCATTTGCTTAGTTTCTCACACATTCTAATCATTTTCTTTGCTCAGCACTTCCTGTTGAGGGCAATGGTTCAACAATTCTTTCTACTCCCACCACTGAAGTCCCCAGTCCTGTCTGAAGTCATAAAGTACTTTATTACTCTTATTTCATTCTACTTCCAAATTGAAAATAGGGACTATTCAGAATGTCAGTCCTGCTCCTTTGATTACTCACGCACAAACCTATTTACCCATGAACACATAAAAAGTGACTTTCTTACATTTCATTCCTAACTCAGTCTAAATTCTCACCTTCACTATTTCTAGTATTTTGATGCATTTGTGTGTATAATAATAAAAGTAAGAGATTGCATAACTCATAAACTATATAAAATATATAAATAGAGATAGACCACTGACTATAATAAAATCACTATTGTAACCATCATTCAGATTTTTTTTAAAAAAATAGAGTATTGACAGTGCTCCAGAATTTCTCTTCCAGTGTCTGATTATTGTAATAACAGTTTCTTCCCACAGTGGTTTCAGGCCATTATATTCTGGAATTGTAGGGTTGAATAAGTAGCACAAATTTCCACTTGCTTGTATAAACTTAACTTAATATAAATTAAATTAAGTATGTGGTTCTTAGTCACACTTTTCTGGTACTACCAGTGTGTCTTGGGTATCACAATGGAAAAATCAGATAAGTTTTCAAACTCCAGAGAATGTTTCATGACTTGTGAACATTGCTACCATGTTAACATCTTAGAAACTAAACTTCCACTATTGCAGATGTACTGAAAAAAAAAAGAGAAAGAATACAGTTATCAGATAGCACTAAAAAGGAGAAAAGGGAGACTTGATTAATATGATTTTCAATGTATTTTTCCATATTTAGAGATTATTTTGGTGCCTTATGAAGGACAAAAAGAGGCTTTTCTTGTGATATATCCATACCCATCTATCTATCTCTCTATCTCTCTATCTTTCTATTTATCTTTCTCTCTCTCTCATCTATCTAATATACCATCTATACATCTATCTGCCTATATATAGATATGTATATCTAAGTATCATCTATGATCTACTTATTCTCTATATATCTACCTATAAACTACCTATCATTTATTTTTCTCTAAGATGTATTATTTATCATGTATCCCACATGCATGTGTATATGTATCTACTTAAAATTTTTCACACATCACTGTAACCTTTCTATAAGATTGTTTTTTGTTTGTTTTTCAAGACAGTTTTTCTTCATGTAACTCTGGTGGCTAACTTGTAACTAGCTCTGTAGACTGGGCTACCCTCAAACTCACAGACATTTGCCTGCCTCTGCCTTCCAAGTGCTGGAATTAAAAGTATGTACCACTACTACCAGGCAAGTCTGTTTTTAATGTCATCCTGTTTCCAGTGTCTCTTCTTACAATATATATTACACAGGATCACAGTGACATTATAAAGTGACATTTATATGCCCTGTCCCTAAAATCTTTAAACAGTACCCAATTATGTTTACCACACACCTGAAAGGAGCAGGCATGTGGGTCACTTCCCTCCTCTTGCCCTCATCTCTTCCTCTCAGCATACACTCTATATTCACCTTATTCTCTCTACTGTTCCTTAAACACCCAGTACCAGAACATTAAACCAGCTTTTCTTGATTCTTGGAATACTCTTCTACTTCTCATGGTGTTGGTATAACTCAATCTTTTATATTTTCAAGCTCTTTTCTCACATGTTGTCTGTTGAGCTTGAAACAGAAACAGTCAAAATATACATTTATTATTATTCACAATTCAAAATGTATTTCTATGAGAGCAGAAACTGTTATGTCCTATACATAATGTTTATAATTGAGATATATTTTTATTTAATTTTAGTTAAAATATAATTACATAACTATACCTACCTCCCAGCTCGCTTTTGCCCCTGCCCCTTGAAAAGTAACAGCCTAAACAGGAAGCCATTGAAGAGAATATATGTACATATATATATATATGTATTATATTTAATTATTTTACATCTCAATCACAATTTCCTCTCCCTCTGCTCCTCCCAGTCTCTCCTGCCCACCTCCCCTCTGACCACTCCCATCTACTCTTCCTCCATTTCTATTTTGAAAAGGTCAGGCCTCCCATGGATATCAACAAAACATGGTATATCAAGTTGCAGTAAGACTATTCACCCCCTCTCCTCTTGTATTAAGGCTGGGCAAGGCAGCTCAGTATGAGGAATAGGGTGCCAAAAGCCAGTAAAAGAGTCCCAGACAGCCCCTGTTCCCACTGTTAGGAGTCCCACAAGAAGACCAGGCTACACAACTGTCACTTAGATGCAGAAGGCCTAGGTTAGTCTCATGCAGGATCCCTGGTTGTTGATTCAGTCTCTGTGAGCTCCTATGAGCCCAGGTTATTTGATTCTGTGGGCTTTCTAGTGATGTCCTTGACTCCGCTGGCCCCTGCAATTCTTCCTCCCTTTCTTCAGTAGGATTTCCTGAACTTGACTTAATGTTTGACTGTGGTCTTTCTCTGCATCTGTTTCAGGGTGGCACAGAGATTGTGTGTGTAGTCAACCAATAACTAGTTCATTCTGAGACTCATTTCCATGAGAGTGGGCATACCCCTGATATTCCCTGGAGTACCAGAACTCAGAGGCTGGGTGGCCTAGAGACCGAGGATAGAATCGAACACAACTGGAGAAAAAAATGTCAGTGTAAATGATGCCTAATGACATTCTGCTATACTCATAGATTGGTGCCTAGCCCAATCGTCATCAGAGAAGCTTCTTCTTATAATGGGGTTATAGTTTTAATTCATGGTTACTCTGAAGAAGCTTCAGAGTCATACGGTGTCTGAGAAACAAATTATTGCCTTTTCCCTAAAAGCATACTTTTAGAAATAAACAGAAGCATATTCTCTGCATAAACCACACTGCCCATAGCTATGCACAGGGACACTTCTGTTATCCCAGTTTTGACTTGCTTTGGTGACACCGTCACATGCTGTCCCTTTAAAATGACAGTGAAGATCAGGCAAGTGGCCGAAGAGTGACTCCTAAGGCTGACATCAGAACAAGTATGCTGTGCATGTATGCGTGTGTGCGTGTGTGCGTGTGTGTGTGTGTGTG